>CAJNIZ010027591.1:57856-70133 GCA_905231905.1 Symbiodinium pilosum
AGGTTTTCGGGTTTAGGATTTATGTGTACTCCGACTATACATGAAAAAAAAAAGAGGTACCCCCAGCAGACTCTCAGCATCTGGGTACGCACCCAATTGCGTTTAGGATTTCGGGTTCAGGGTTCAGGTGTAGGGTTTAGAGGACGGTCGGTTTTTCACATGCTGCAGGATACTTATAGTCCCCCTTAAGTAGATAGAATATGGTTTTGGGTATGTTATACTAAGATCCCCATAAACCCCATATTCTATCTACTTAAGGGGGACTCTGTACCAAGACACTGCACCTCGAACGGATTTTGGGTGTAGGGGCTCAGGGTTTAGGGCTGTAGGGGTTCAGGGGCTTAGGGTGTAGGGGCATAGGGTTTATAGGGGCTTAGCGGTTTAGGGCTTTAGGGGCTGAGGGGTTTAGGGTGTAGGGGCTAGGGATTTCGAGCTAGTGTTTTCCCCAAGGCAGTCAAGCTTCGCAGTCTCTCCTCGAGCCGGACAGTATGATGGAGCCGTCGCAGGCTTTACATGGGAGTTGACTTTCAAAAAAAAACCGGATGGCTCCAGGAATTGCAGGGGATATGCTGGAATTATGCAGGGACTACTGGGGGTCCTTAGCAAATCTATACGAAACAGGAAATGAATGAGGGCTGAGGGCGTGCCCCAGGGTTCCTTACCCTGGAGGTCCCCAAACCCTAGGGTTTAGGGTTTAGGGTTTAGGTTTTAGGGTTTAGGGTTTAGGGTTTAGGGTAGGGGGCTTGTACGGGGATTTTAGACTGCACATTACTGGGGAATCAAATGGAAAGGAACATGAACATATCATTCGAAGCTGCGTTTTTTGTAGTGCTGGGGAGGTTTATGGGGATTGAAGACCTTGATTCAGGAATCTACCCTGAATGGTATTAGGGTGCCTTGCTGTGTGATTTCAGTCTATGTTCCCTAACTTAGGGGTATTCGGCTCGGTATACTTGCTGGTTGCTGGCATGGAATGAAGGAATAGGAAAGGCATGTCAATGATTACATCCTTGAAGGTTATGTCGGAGCTACCATAGGGATGCACCACTCCAGTCCTTGCTTTTCAGGTTAGTCTAGAGATGTGGAACTGAGCTTCTGGCTTTGGAGGACGGTTAAAAGTAGGTGGCCGAAAATCTCATAGAATAAAAGGCTGCTTTCTCTTCCCCATTAAGAGGATCCCTGTACCCTCAACACCAAGTTGCCCCTAAACCCCTAAACCCTCACCCTCAACCCCAAGTTGCAAGTGAGGGTTTTTTCACGCTACGAAGTGCATGGGCAGGTTGTGCATCCCCCCTACCTGCCGTCCCTTCGTATAAATCCAGCATCCATTAAACTTTTAATGTTCTTTACTATTCATTTCTCCATTAGTGACGATAAACCTCAACACCCGGGATGGAGGTACCACTGCCTCTTAGGTTACACCTAATACTACAGTCTAGGGTTTGGGGCGTAGGGCTTGAGTGTTAAGCCAGGCTGTCTACTTCGGGTTGTACCCCTGGGTTCATGTAAGTGTTGTATTCGGGTCACATTGGGGAATCCTTGTAGGGGTACGACCCTGGGGGGACAGCCCTAGAACCCTAACCCTGAACGGCTTGATACGCCAAACGGAAAGAGCCTATTAGAATAGCCAACACCCCGGACCGCAAACAAGCCCTAGACCCTGGTCCTCCCTGAACTCTAAAGTAGCATAACTTCAACACCCCAAATCTGAAAACACACGCTAAAACCTAGACCACCCTAAACTCTAATACTCCTCAACCTGAACCCTAAATTCCCCAAACCCATAAATCCCTGAACCCTAGACCTCATTATCCCTAAACCCTAGACACCCCCAACCCCAAACAAAAGCCTCTGCCGCCAGTGCTTCATCGCGCCTCCGGCGCCCTTCACTGAGGTCCGGGGTCCTGGAAGTTCAGGGTAAGCAGAACTTAGATTGAGAGGGTCAGGATCCCTTTCAAGGGGTTAAGGGTTTCGGGTTTAGGGTTTATGGGTTTAGGTTTAGGGTTTGGGGCTTAGGGCTACTATAGCCCAAATAGAACCACATCAGGGACTTGGGGGGCTCGTAGTTACGTTGGGTTACAGGTACAGCTGGTATGATCGTTCAGGCCTCTACATTTCCCGTTCACGTCTTTGTTGAGGACTAGTCAGACTAAGGCTTTACCCTCCCCCAAAATGACCTGGAACCCCTAAAAGCCGCTGTCCTTTGACAGAGGGAGCTGTATGGGGCTCTATGTTCAGGGGAACCCTGAACTGCTAAACACAAACCCCGAACGTACTTCACGGTGTCCTGCAGTCGGCTACGGTCGCATGGTTTCGCGTTCCCAGTCATGTCGCAAGTGCCTTGCATTTCTTCTCCTCGCTCTGTCACCCCCTCTCTTCTCCCTCTCTCCCCCTCCCTCTCCCTCTCTCTCTCTCACCCTTCAGTAGCATGAGGGGAAAGATTGGTATCTGAGGTAGGGTTCACCCTTTTGTTACCCCACCTTCAATTCCTGGATTCAGACTACTGTTCTCGAAGGGCCCATGTACCCAATTGGATACTTCGGGCTTTGGATTTTGGGTAAGTATTTGATCATCAAATACTTGGACCCTTGGGGGGTATAAGCCCCAAACCGTCCCAAACCTGCATTGATACCTTCGGCCCGAAAGACCGTTTAGCATTTAGGGTCAATCGGCTTTGGGGACTTTAGGGCGTGAACGTGCATGTATCTGATTGCATGGCCTGCTTCTAACATACTAATACTACTGATAGAAATAACAGTAGTAATAATATCAGTAGTAATAGTAGTAATTCTAGGGATAATAGTAAGTATATTCAATGTCTTGCTTGACACGCAAAGCACTCGGGAAGGGCCACCGAGCCCCAGACGGTTGAACCAGGCTTGAATCAAGACGCCCCCAAATTCCCGAAACTCTATAGCCGAAGACCTAAACTGATCCCTAAAGCTAGATCCTGAAGCTGTGGGTCCTCAAACTTCCAAAGCAAATTGTTCGCAGATCGGCGGCCCCTCTGACGTGCAGGCTGGATTTGTTGAGCTCTTGCGGGGCTCCGGGTTCTGACAGACTCGAACCCTGCTGTCATCCCAATGTACGTTTGGAGCCCAATTCAAACATCCCTAAGGTCAAAGCACTGAGATGCTTCTCAACTACTGTGCTACAACCTTAATACCAAATTCCAACTAGCCAGCTATTGGGTGCATGGACCCCCAGGGTGTGAGGTCAGAGAACGCTCCAAGACAAGTGTAAAATTTACGCGTTTAGGGGTTGTGTAGTCCCCCTTAAGTAGATAGAATATGGGGTACATGGGGATCTTATTATAATATACCCATAGCCATATTCTATCTACTTAATGGGGACGGTAGGGTCAGTTTAGGGTGGGATGCAAGCAGGTACGCCACAAAGCAACTTGGAAGCTCAGGGAAACCTACCTGAACCTGTACTTGCAACCTATTTATAAGTTGCTGTAAGTCCACTGACATGGTCATAGTTATGCCCTGAACCCTCAACGCTCAAGGCTTAAATCTCAACCCTTAGCCCCAAAAGGGTTGGGATACAACTAGAGAAAAGTGGGTTATCACTTACCCGCTGGCCAGATGCAGCAACATTTGGAGCATGACTTTTTCATGAACTTTATGACGACCTCTATTCTTGAAAAGTACCTAGACCCTCCTGCTACCCTCAAGTAGGGCCTAAGTACCCACTATTAGGGGCCACATATCCCCAATTAAGGGTACAAGGAGGGTCCAGCACGGCAGTCATTACGCATCATTTTCCAGCCTCTCCAGGTTAAGCTGGGGCGCAAGGCGTTGACACAGTTAAGGGCTTTAGGGTTAAACCCTAAACCCTACACCCTAAACCCTAAACCCCTAAACCCTAAGATCCTAAGATCCAGACATTAACTACTTGTCGCCTGTCCCCCACATGGAAAGCATGTGCGCTCTGCACAGCTCGCCGCCATCTAACTACTTCGACCCTCATCTACATGAATGGCAGGTAACAAACATCCGTTTTCAAACAGAATTTCAAACATTTTGATGCGATCTCTCCTTTGTTTTAAGTGTGCGTACTAGTTTGGTTCAAATCTACCCCTTCCTGTGAGCCGGCCTGGTGTAAGTCGGGCGCTATCATCTAGATTGCTGTTCAGGAAACAGCAAGCCAGCCATGCTCTCCCGTTGGAAGTTAGCTATTTCGGGCTGTGGCATTGTCAGGGATATATGTGACAGGCATTACTTCTGAGAGATTCCTAGGGGCTCTATCCGAGGAGATATACCTCAAAAGCTGCAGATGCCGATAATCCTGCTTCTTGGAGTGCCATGCTGTGGATGGTAGACCATAGAAAGACACACATGCATACGCACGCACACATGCATCGTGTAAAGTCCCTCAGAAGATGAGATAGGATAAAGAATCCTTTGATGAAGTTTGTTTGTCCAGTGCTGTTTTGCTTCACCCGGCTGACTCTTATCTCCAATAACTCACCAATTTGGCAAGAAGATGCCTGCACGCTTTATGGTTTAGGGTTTAGAAATTGTATCCTGCAACTTGAAGATTCAAATGTGAAAGAAAATTCAACATGAAATGGAAACTGGGATTAAGTACGGAGTGGTTTTGAGGGATGCTGTCATCTTTTGTTCATATTAGGCTTACCAAGGGGCCATCAGGGGTGGATAATTGGGGTCCTGTGGTACTTATAGTGTAGTATAATCCCTCATATACTCTCTCTGGTATAAGGACCCGTATTCACTAGTTATATGGGCTTAGTCTGGACTCCTTGAATCAAAGGGGTACTAGGATGAGAAATAATCATTGTAGCGCATGCATCCTTTGTAGCCCCCAAGAAGAGACGCCTGATTTCTGGAAGCTCCTAACATAACAACCCGAAGCCGTGAGTGATAACAAGAGGCGGGTGGTACCCTAAACTACCCTAAACCCCTAAACCCCCAAACCCTAAACCCCTAGTCCCTAAACCCCCAAACCCTAAACCTAAACCCCAAACCCCCAAGCCCTAAACCTAAGCCGCCAGGAGCCCGATCCGGAGCTTGAACCATACTTCTCCGCATCATGGCCCAGCTGAGTCGTATTTTCAATGGGGATATTACCAGGACCCTCCTTGTACCCTTAATTGGGGGATATATGGTCTCTAATGGTGGGTACTTAGGCCCTAGTTGAGGGTAGGAGGAGGGTCTAGGTATAGATTCCGATGCTTTAGGTGGACCGCCTGCCCTTGAATAGTGACTATAAGGGATAATAGTAACTATCTTCGGGTCCTTATACTTATACTCCTTATATACCGCTACTACAGGGTGGGGCGTCCTCCTAACGAATATTGGGTAAAATTGCTTCCTCCATTTTGTGTCAAGGTTACGGTAAAGGGTTTCAGGGCACTCTGCGTTGGTAGTTGTGGCCAAAGGAATTATATGGTGGAAAAATCTTGCACCGCAAAAACGCTTAAATCAACGTACTCCCTGTGGTATATGGGATATGTAAAGTGGCGCAAGATTTTCTGCATCCACAGTACGAAGAACATAGGCCAATAAGACCATCATTTGTGGGTGAAAGGTGGCCAGTTTAAGTATTTGTGACGTCTATTATAGGGGTCGAGATAAAGGTACTTCTCAAGTAGAAAATCCACACCATGGACGGCCGCCAAGTATCTAAGGCGAGGTACCCAAGTCAGTGCACCAAACTACTGTTGATATTAAAACTCCTGCATGACCTTGGTACACTGTAGCATCAGAATTTCCAAAATATGCGGTATTTGGGGTCAGGTATTCGCGGTAGGGGTGTTGAAGGTAATGGTTGAACTTCCAATACTTTAGGGCTTCTGCCGCTGGGTATTAAGTTTCGTTTCTTCCGCAGTAGGGCACCGCACTAATTACTGCGGCCCCCTAAACCATAAACGCAGCTCTTCAAGACGGTGTGCAGAGCTCCTCCTTTAAGGGGTTCATGTAAGTAGTATTTGTTTTGGGGATACTATGGTACCCAATATAGAGTAAGATTACAACCTCCTTTTGGGGTATAGTATTTTTTTAATGAGGAATATGATCTTACTGGGCTTAACCACCAAAAAACAATTACTCACATCTGGTGGAGCGTAGAAAATTCAATTTCCCAACAATTCGGCGTAGCTCCCCCGAATCTGGGTCATTGTTGGAGGTTGGAAGTGGTTTTCCGTTTTTGTCACGCTAAAACGCAACAATGGAAATAGAATTCTATCCCTTCATATCACCCAGAAAAGGAACCACGTTAGACTGAAACACACATGTTCGAAAAGGAACCCGATGAGCTGCTGGCCGGAAAATTCCTGCAGCACGGACCTTCAGATCTCATTATTACAATAACACAGAGATTGGGGTATCCCCAAGCCCCAATACGACACCCTGTAGCACTGTAGCTGTCATACGTATTGTAGCTTCTTGTTTTTGGCGGGGATTGGGGGTTACCAAAACCTTTGCTGAAGCTAGTTGCGCGGCAGGGTTTGTAGATGCTCTAGACTAGACCGATCAACTTCAAAAACTGAAGTGTGAAACATTTTCTCAATTATTTAATGACGGAATGGGGCTTCTTGACAGATTGGCAACAGTCTACCCTTTCGCTGAATAACATCCCTTTTGACATATAACAAGGGTACCCCTAACCCTGCTTTAAACCAAGAAACAAAAACCTTTTCAATTCTACCCGAAGCGCTAATCAACCCCTCAGCTCTCAACTTTGCGCGAACTAAAACCCATTCAAGCCTAAACTAAACCTTCCTGGAATCCCCTACTACCCCCTCTATACCAAACAACTTTAATCAAAGGGGGGAACCTAGAGGAGGTATAGGGGAACCCACGACACCTAACATGTCAGCGTACGACTAGCAAGGCTCCCATGGCTGGAGTCACTGAAAGCTTCTGGGAAGGCCTTCTCCTGCATTTCGGGCTTAGCATTGATTTTCGGATTTAGGTTTAGCGCATTTTGGTGAAAGAGTATAGACGGGCATGTGAGTCCCTCATCCAGTACTGGCGGCGAAACGGATATACGAAGCCTCCGATTTCCCAAATGCTTGCGCTGCTGTGGTTACTTATCCCTTTTGGTTCTGGTCGCTACAAGTGGATGCGAGCCAAACCTATGGTACAAGGTTTCGGGTCTGGAACTGGGGCTTCAGGGTTTACGTTTAAAAGCTTAGGAGCACAAGAGTCAAAGGTAAGTTGAAGGCTTCGGGTTAGGAGGCATGCTGTTTCCGTCATGTTTTGTTGATCCCTCAGGGGGACCCCCCACCCTGTAGCAGAGGTATAACCGGAATAAGATTTAGGATTTAGGATCTAGGGTTCAAGGTTAAATAAGGTTTAGGGTCCAGGGTTTGAGGTGTGGGGCTGGAATCCAAACCACTGACAACCCCCAAGCCAACCTGGAAGTCCAACAGAGGTTTTGAACGTCCCCAATGAGCTAAAGTCTTACTTCCTTAAAAAGATTCTACAGCGGACTCTAGAGGGGAGTATTATAGGGCTCATGAAGGGGAAACCTTGGAGTTTAGACTTCAGATCAGAAAAGCTAGCTGTCCATGAGTCTCATGCTTGCTCTGGGCAGGTCAACCCCTGCACTCTGAACCTTACTGTAGAGGGTTTAGGCTTTATGGTTTGGGTTTATCCCTAAACCTTGGATCCTAAACCCTGAACCCCTGTTAATCCCAAAGCTGACAACCAAAAACTTAACCTTGCAGCTGCTAATGTGAGCGAAGATTTTTGCTGTGCTTTGAGTGAGCACATGTTGCTAATGTATACCCGTGATTGATAGTAATGCAAAAGAAAATGGAAACTACTGGATTACTTTGGGTTTAGGATTTACGGTTACGTCAGGGATTAATAAACCCTCTCCTTTTCAGGGCCTTAATACTAGGATCCTTATTACAATCCCTATCAAGGGGAGGGGGGTTTATTAATCAAGGGTCTGGGTTATCCGTTTGGACATATTGGTGGGTGTGATGTCAATGTAAAACTCATATCCCCTCCAGAAGAATGCTACATTGTTTCTTTTGTATAACTAACCCTAATGAGCCATTCTAAATCAATCTTCCTCTACATCTATCAGGATGCAGATATTTCTGCGCAATTAATTGGGCTGCCCAATTTAGCTCGTGCATGTGCATATCTGCCCTAACCCAGACCCTGGATTAATCACCCTCAACCCTAAATTGTAGTTTCCATTATCTTTTCCATTCTCCCTATATCACCCCTATATAATCCCAATATAACCCCATGGGTCTCCATTAAAGCTAACCCTCCTCTTAACCCTAAACCCTAAACCACTTAATATTGAGTTCCCCTTCAGTTTGCCTGGCCTACGGTTGTTCTCAAATGAGCTAGAGTCTAAACTCTTTAGAGTGGGATATAGGGTATAGGGTATATAAGGAATTATCTGGGGGAGTATTATAAGGGGTTATGCAGGGGGGACACTAGGAGTTTAGATTATAGCTCAAATGGGATTTTTCTTTTGGGCATTTCAAAGCACGATCGTGATGAAACGGTTTGGGGTTGAGGGTTTGGGGTTCCAGAGCCCGCGTTGCCCTATAAACTACTGAAAGCTCTAGATTTATACACTGAACTTTGAGAACCCTGAATCCTACTTAAAGCTCCATGCCCTACCTGTTTTTGTGGTCTGTTTACAAAAATGTACAAAGGTAGGGTGTTATCTATGGGCCTAGGTAGATTTCATCCCAAACCCTGAGCCCGAAAGCTTCATCCTGAACCACAGGTATTCAAGAAGCCATCAATGCTTCCAGCGTTCATCAACCCCTGGAGGAGGACGAGGAGGAGCCGAAGAGCGTAAAAGCGTGTGAAGGGCTTGGGCTTTAGGGTTCATGGTTTGCGGTACTGGGTTTCGTGACAAGAGTGAGATGTACTTGAAGGTTCATGGGACCTAGTGACTAGTTATTTCAACCCTGCTGATAATCCATAATCCCCCCTATATGGGCTAATGCTGGTCCCAATTTAAAGTACACTTATACGCCCATTCATATTAATCAGTTACTGAGTCCCATGAACCTTCAAGTAGGGATCGGGGATTGTATACGCAGAAGGATTGAGGGAGTCGCGGCTTGGGGTCATGATTTGGGTTCTGAGATTTGCTCGAAGCATCCATCATACAATAATCATATACTTTGGGATCTTCATGCTGTGAGTCGTCTCGTCATTAGGGTTGGTAGGGGTATATGAGCTATAGTCTAGCCCCCTTAATCACCCCTATAGTACTTCCCTGTATAATCCGTTACATAACCCCCTTCAAGGAGTGTGGACTACGGTTCATACGATAAGTATATACTTTGGACCCTCAGGTGGAATTAGGATAGAGGGATTTTTTGGGCGCAGAGTTCTTTGAGGAAATAGTCTCATTAAACCCATTCTTGTGTACTACCATGACATGTTTCATGCTACAGGGAGTGGGAGGTTTTGATATTCGGGGGAGGGAACTGGGAGTCGGGACCCGAGCGGATTCTTGACCATTATTAAGACAATGCGGTGGGGGCCGAAATCCCTCGGGTTTAGAATTTATTTTTATTTTTTTAACTGAATTATTGCTATATAGACATAGATATATAATGCTTCAATAGTGTTGCCATTTTCTGGGGGCCGAAATCTTCAAAACCTTGAAGTCGGCCCCAGCTTTCGACGACTAGGCATCGGCAGCCAGCTCGCCCATGCCGCCTATAGGCCGCCGTCTGCACCGCGGACCATCAACTTGCCTGGCTGGCTGCTTGGAGCGAAGGTTCGTGCCAACCTCAAATCACATGCCCAGTCCAAGGAGCCTTGGGACGGTGATGCTGTGGTGGGCCCTTCCCGGCCACTGGGAACCGCTTGCAACTGAAGCTGGGCCTCACCTCCTTGCCACAGCCGTTGCCGGTGCAACCTGTTGGGCTGTGAGGCTTTGAAGGCACCTTAATTTACCGCCTACTAGGGAATTTAAAGAAATTTAAGGGTCCAAACGCCGATAATTAGCAGACATTCCAGGTTTAGGGCCTATTAGCTGCCACCCAAGGGACTTCTTGAAGTTCTGTCTGCGTTGATTGACTTCTTGCGCTAGTTGGAGATGAGGACACTTGAGGTCTCAAGCTTTTACCTGCAACCCAGGAACTAGTTCGAGATCTATCCTGATACCTTTCCTCAAAAGGCCTTTAGGGAGCTTCCTTTTTTTGTTAGGACCTCAATTCAAGGGAGTGCTTCCCCAAAGGTCCCTCATTCAAGGGGACATTTGAACAGCAGTAAACCCTAGATATCCCTACATAATCCATATGTATGTATGTATATATATATAGATATATCTATATATATATATATGACCCTCATCTCATGCATATCTAACCGCATATAATGCCAAGAAACCCGTAACAAGGACCTTTCGAACAACCCCCCCTGCCTCGCTGGCGTGTTGGCCACTGCGGTTTAAGGCTTAGGGTTTAGAATTTAGGGTTTAAGAATTTCGGGTCTAGAGACCTTGAAGCCGCAACCCACCTTGGGTTGTGAGGTTTGGGGTTCACCTTAACTTCAAGCCCCACATCCTAAACTCTTTGCATTAAACCCCTAATCCTGGACCCTTGAAGATAAACTCAATCAGCCAAATCCTAAGCCTTAAACCCAAAACCCAAACTCTAAGCACCGAATCCTAAACCCAAAGCTGGTCAAGGCTCCTCCACTAGGTACCCCAGTAGTGCCCTTTTTCCCCTTTGTATTCTTATTGAAGCTGAGCATTGGGAACGTGGTGCCCTTATTACTACAAGGACCTTAAGACCCTAAACCCTAAAGCCCTAAACCCTAAAACCCTAAGACCCTAAACCCTAAGACCCTAAAACCCTAAACCCTAAAACCCTAAACCCTAAAACCCTAAACCTAGTCCATGGTGAAGACCTTGAGTTGACTTGCCGAGCTGTTCTCTTCAGGCCTTGCCTTAGACGCAAAAGACGGTCCATTGGTTTAGGGTTTAGGTTTTTAGGGTTTAGGGTTTAGGGTTTAGGACCCTAGTGTGTAGATCCTCATATGAAGGGGGTTCTATAGGGGATTATTTAGAGTTTAGGGTTTAGGGTCGAAACTTCTTAAAGGGGATTATGTAGGGGAGTAGTATAGGACTTAATAGGAGGAATGCTAGAGTTGAGACTCTAAACCCTAAACCCTATACGCTAATTAAGGGTCATGCTAGGAGTTTAGACTCTATCTCATATAGAATCCTAAAACCGAAGGTCTTTGTGGCCTGAGGTGGTTCTTTCTTGAAGTCAGAGTTAAACCTTAAACCCCTAAACCCTAAACCCTAACTTGGGATGAGGATTAAAGATTAGGGACCAGGGTTTAGGGCTTATAGGGTTTAGGGTATAGAGTTTAGGGACTCCATAATGGGGATCCAAGGTACATGGTAGGCTTCCCTGCCGCCCATTTCCTGGATTCGTCCAACTTGATGATGTGCGCGCCTCCTTGAACCCTGGACCCTAAACCCGAAACCCTAAACCCGAAATCCTAAACCCTAAACCAGAAGCCCTAAACCCGAAACCCTAAACCCGAAATCCTAAACCCTAAACCAGAAGCCCTAAACCCTAAACCCGAAATCCTAAACCCTAAGCCCTAAACCCGAAGCATCAGCCCTGCACGCTTCGAGGAGGATGCCCAAGAGCCCGCGAGCAAGCGACAGAGATGCTGAGGCTACTGCAGAAGCTTACTATCAATTACCAAGTTCAAGGTCCCAATATGAGGGCTCGATGGTTACCAACATTATGGAATAGAATGGTCCCTTAAGGCGGTTCCAGGAGGAATAGGGCTTAGGGTTCAGGGAAGAAATTCTCGTTTCATGGTTGTATTCGTACTAGGGTCCTTGTGTGAACGTTGTAGAACGTACCTCAAACAGACCTCGCCTTGAGCCTGGTTTTTTTGGAAGCTTGGACACGAGGCCTTGGGGTGTTTCGGGTGTAGACCCTAAACCCTAAGCCCCAATAGTAGTCCCTAAACCCCAAATAGTAGTTTCCATGTTCCTTTCCATTAGCCCAATGTAACCAAAATATAACCCCAATGTAACCCCTAGGTTTTAGGGTGTAGGGTTTAGGAGTCAGGGTTGATAATTGGTGTTTCTCCAAAACCTAGGCTGGCCAAATTATGACAACCTTACCCGACCTCGCCCCAAATGACTGCTTAGACAGAAAATGGTGCACATCATCTTACTTTGAGGTTCCGACAATGCTAGAAAATTGCTAGCCTATTGGTCAAAGACTCTTCAGGACACATTTCTTACAATCTCTGATGTGTGCCCCTTCTTTTGGGAAACT
>CAJNIZ010027602.1:2248-77428 GCA_905231905.1 Symbiodinium pilosum
TGCTGTTCAGGAACTTAACTTCAGTAACCAGGGTATGAGCACATTGTAAGGAATAGGGCTTCCGTATTATAGCAATTTAACTTACGATCCCTAATAGCAACCCAGTATAGCGGTTGCATAGGTTGTCCTTCTGACGATTATGACTGTTACTTATTGCTGTTGTTACGAAGCTTGCCATTCTGAATCTGCAGGCAAAATTCCTAGGGCAGGTTGATGGTTTCCCCGCACCATGGCGGCACATCTTGGCCAGCCTGCGACATACAACTTGCCTTACAATATCAACTACAAACTTGGAGACCGCCCCCAACTCAAAAACGGGTTAGCATAAAATGGCTCCATTAGACGGGTACTGGGCGAGGGCAATACCGGACGGACGAGAGTCCGGCTCCTTCAAGCAGCGAGCTTCAGGAAAGACCTGTTAATTTCAAAGCCAGCCCCAACACCCGAATTCGTTCCCTGGAAGGCACACATAACAGGATCCTCTGTCGACTTCGCGACTGGCTTATATTGCTGAAGTTGTTCTTCAGCTTAGGTCCCCTAAGCCCGAAACCCCAAAGCCTTTGAATTCTTGGCGCAGGTGGGATCCAAAAGGCGGAGCACCAAATCTCAACCCCAATCCGTACATACCCAAGCCCCATCTAGACATGCAATTAAGTCAGACATTGTTGTCCCTTGCGCAGGCCCTCCAGGGCCTACGGTAAGGTGCAACATAAAAATGCCTAATACGCAACAAAACCCTAAAACCCTAGCCCCCAAAACCCTATGAAGCCAGCAGAAATTGTACATTTGTGGTCGGGTACTAGTTTCCTGGGCAAACCCAAAAAACCAAAGCGCTGCTCCTTATATCCCCAAACCAAACTCCTGACTCTCAAAGCCTGAGCCCAAAACTCTCAACCTTGACCCTAAACCTGAAAATCCTAAACCCGGCTTACTGAGGGTTTAAGGCACACTCCAATCTCATGCAGGAAGCTTAACCAACTCCTTCTACTGTTAAGCCCCCTTCCAACTACTGTAGAAATTTCAAAGCATATTAAGATATGCAACCAAGGAAGCATTCTAACTTAGGGGAGTGGGTCTTTTTAAGACACAATGCGAAGGTGATTATACGCGAGGGCCTCATCAGTAAACCTCTGCCAGCCGCAATTGGCGTGTGAGTTGGCCTCCAGTGATTCAGCGATTGATTGCTTGGGGCTTGGGGCTTGGGGATTTACGTCTGGGGCGCTTCCAGATTCCGCGAGGTCCTCTGACCCTAAACCATAAACCCTAAACCCGTAACCCTAAACTTCGAGTAGTCGTCCAGTCCCGAATTTTCCCTCTCCTAGTATGTGGTCACCATATCAGACAAGATGGATTGGTTTGAAATCTCCTGGATATCACCGGAACGCTAGGAGTTTAGCTCTGAGGGCGGCCTCCCGTGAGAGCTGAACCGAACCCATCCACAGCACATGTTGATGACATGTCCTGACGAGGCCCTGGCAAAGCCCCTCCAAAGAAGTCTGCAGGATGCGTGTACTCAAACTCCCAGCCTTAAATTCTAAACCTTCAAACTTCAACCTCTCAGAAAGAAGCCCAAAAACAATGATGACTCCAATGAGCTCACCAGAACAACAGGACCGGTTTGGAAGCATCCCTGCACACGACACAACAAAGAGAGCATCAGGTTTCCTAAAGGATCAACGTTTGCCCCTGAAGCCTAGAGCCTGACCCAAACCCAGAATCCCAAACCCTCAACCTTAAATTCTAAGTCCTAAACCCCAAACCCTAAACCCTTAGCCCTAAACCCTGTAGCCGTTCGCCCCAGGGCCTCCTTGTGTCCCTCCCGCACAGTCAGGGTAGCATTCAGCAGCAGCACGCCCTGAACGGCTTCGGTGCAAGGCTTCAGCGAGCTGGGGTCGCTTCGAAACACAGTTACCCATCAGGAGCCTCCAGAGGCTCATAGGGATCTATAGTGGGTTTAGGGTTTAATTTGCCTAAACAGTCTAGAGAAGCCAGCTTGCAGGGCATGAGGGTGCAGGTGTGGGTTCAATCCTGCTTCAACTAGGAAGACGAGCGGTTAGAATTCAAAATTTTGGATTAGGGCTTAGGGTTTAATCAGGGTTTAGGATTGGGGGTTTCGGATTCAGGGTTCAGGATGAAGGGTTAAGGGTTTAGGGCCACTTCAGTAATCCCCACGGCTGTGGCGACCTGGACGAGGCCTGAAATGCAGGATGGAACCTACGCTGTGCAAGACGGCTGAGAATATGAGCTATAGTCTAAACTCCTAGTCTCCCCCTTAATAAGCCCTATAATACTCCCCTATATAATCCCCTATATAACCCTGTTTGAGGAGTTTAGATTATGGCTAATAGGGTTTAGGCTGCCGTGCTGCCCTGCTACACATCAAACGTGAAGTTCAAGTGGAGTGCGAGCATGTCGTAAGCAAAGCAGGAAAGCTGCAAATAGGGCCCCTACATACTCCATGGATATTCAGACACGAACAAACCAGTCAATAACTCCAAACCCTAAAAGCTAAACTTGAAACCCTAAAGCCTGAGCAGGCCCCAGACCCGAAATTAAACCATTTTATGCATGGATCAGGTTGTCAGCCCCTGCCTTCTTCCTGCAAGACGGACACCCGTGATATTTCGGGCTTGGGGTTTAGGGCTTAGGTTTAGGATTGAGGGTTCAGGGCTTAAGGTTTAGGGCTTAGGATTCTAGGGTTTAGGATTTAGGATTTACATAGGGTTCTGGGATCCTATACTTCCCTGCCCCTACTCCCCTTCCGAAGAATCGACCTCCAAACAAGGCCTTATTAGGGCTTGTTCAAGGCTAATTTAGCAACGGGGTCGTGCAGGATCTCAGGATTGAAGTTTAGGGTTACAGGCCATATTGCCTTGGGGGTACATCAAGCAAACCTCATTTGACATGCTCTGAGACCCTGAACTCTAAACCCGAGAAATCCCGAGAATCTGAATGCCACAGCTGAGGCTCCAGGCAAAGGTACACCTAACACCTGAATCCCTATCACTTAAAAGCTGAACCCTAAACCCTAAATCCTAGGACCTAAACCCGGCAATCTTAAACCCTAAGCCCCAATAGCACTGAACCACTAATCCCCAAACCCCAATCCCCAAACCCCAAATCCTAAACCCCAAATCCTACACCCCAAGTCCTAAACCACAAAGCCTGTAACCCCAAATCCTAAACCCTAAATCCTAAACCCTAAATCCAACAACCCCAAAACCCTAAACCTTTATATAAAAGCCTGTATCAGGCCTGGTGCGCCCAGGGCATTAAGTAGCCTTGGTGTTTAGGCTTCGGGTCGTAGGATCTCGGAGCCTTTAAAGGCTAAGGTTTTAGGATTTAGGGCTGAGTGTTTAGAATTTAGGGTTTGGGGTTTGGTGTTTAGGATGTAGGATTTAGGGTTTAGGATTTAGGGCTAAGGGTTGAGGATGTAGGGCTTAGAGTTTAGGAGTTCGGGGTCAAGAAGTTTTCAGGGCTAGGGCTTCAGGAGGTTCCTTTTTGCGGAGTTCATAATAAAAATTCTGGTCCGGATGGCTTAGGGTTTGAGCATTGAAATTTAAGGCCAAAAGGCCCCAACAAGAATCGATTGGGGTTCTTGGGTCTAGAGCCCCTAAACCCGAATCCTTAGACCCTAGACCCTACCCTCAGCTCTGGAACGTAAGTAGCAATGCTACTAAGCAGCCCCTGGACGGGGTTTCCTGCATTTCTGGAATTACAATGGGTTGTATGAATAGAAACCGTTTGAAACGGACGATTCTCCTCTGCGCGCCCCAAAACCCTAAACCCTTGGCCCTGAATCCGCAACCCCAAATGTTCAATCTAACGCCCCAGACCCCTAAACCCCACAAGCTAACCGTTAACCCCTAAAACCCACGCCTTCAACCCTACAGCCCACAAATCCCTATCCAACCCTTATATAAGCCCTATAAAGCCCCCCTATAATCCCTGTATGACCCCTAATCCTTGAAGCCTAAACCTTATTCACTAAGCCCTAAACCTTATTCCCTAAACCCTAGGCCCCAATCGTTTAAAGGGAACCATGACGAGAAGCCATGTTCGGGGGTCACGAAGCCAGGGATGTCGGTGGTGAGCTCCTGCTAGGTTGTTTCTAAGGTTTGAAGTTTAGGGTTTAGATTTTCAGGTTCAGGTTTTAGGTAGGGTTTCAGGTTTGGGGTTGACGTTTCAGGGTTTCTGGATTAGAGGGTTGAGATTTAGGGTTTGATGTTTTCAATTCAGGGTGTAAGGCTTAGGGTTTAGGATGAAATTTTCCACCACTCAGGACCACCGAGATACTGCAAGTGTTGGGGCAGGTGTGGGTTCTAAGGCCCAGGGTCTTAAGTTTTTAGTCTGAGATTTTAGGGTGTAAGGTTCGATGGTTTCGGGTATTGGATCGTAAGGTCTAGGGGCTTCGGTCTCCAAATGGTGAAGTGATTGTTGCAGGGGAGGGACGGCTTTGGAAGGTCTAAGCGGCTCGTTGCAAGAAACCGTTAGCCGCTCAAGGTGCGGAACTTAGCATGTATGGGTTAGGGGTTTCCCTTTACATCTTAAGGACAAAGAACCACCAAATGGCAAAGGAAATGGAAAATGACATTGACATGTTCAGGGGCGTGTTGGGATTATGCAGTGTAGAAGACTGAGTGCTTGTGCACTTAATTCGCACCATCGGCCCAAAACGGGGCTTTACGAGCCTAGACTCTAGAGGCCCTGGATGTCCTTCAGGGTTGGATGCTTCATTGGTGCCTGTGTTTGCGCGCCCGCTCAAATGCACCGTGGGCATGCATGGGGTTCAATTCAACCTCAGGATTAGGGCGCGCTTTAACGAGGTCTACACATCCCCTTGCATGAGCAATTTAATTCTTACCCCAGAACCTCTGTCAAGAAAAACTAACTCCCTCGGAGCTTGCGGTGTTTATCGTTTAGAGATTTTACAGGTGAATCGCTATGTGGCCCTCCAAACGGATCTTCATGGGTTTTCATCAATTGCTAAGGTGTGCGGGGGGTACGGGCCCCCCCTTCCGTTGCGTGAGGTAGTATTCACTGCCAAAACGGACTATTTACAAGCAGCGCGTACGTGCCAGCGGTGCTGCTTCCCAGAACGTACAATTTACAACAAGACTATGATGTTGCTTATTGTTTTCGCTACCTTTGAGTAGCTATTTTGTAGAGCCTGAACAAAGCACTTTAGGACAGCGAAAAATGTTGAAGAGTATGTTGGTTGCAAAATGGACATACAAAAAGATACTCTGCATGAAGAACAACATCGAAAGGGGAAGGGGATCCCCGGAAAACGCTAAACAAAACAGAAGCCATAGAAGAGGGTTCTGAAAAGAGGCCTTTGGGAATACTATGCCAAAATAGAATTATAAAAGAGGGGTAACTATGGAACAGAAGCCCTTGGATACTTGAGTGGCTCAGGATAATAAAAATCTTGCGTGTACGGATATGGCTATCTTTTTATTTTCTAGGGGTGAAGCACACTTCTCTTCTTGGCTGCGAATCGCGTAGTGCCCCAGCCTAATCAGCTCCCCTGATAATCAGTTTCCCCAGCCTCTAATTCATCCCAACGTCTCGTAATATACCAATGTGGGTAAACTTACTATCACGGGGGAAGGCTTTGTTATCAGGGGGTGGTTAAGGCTGGAGGGTTTGCCCAAAGTGCTGCTGCCCAGGATGCTACATCTGAAATCCTAAGTCTCGAACCTGTCGACCCTGAGCCCTGAAAGCGCACGATTTTCCCCCGTTGCTGAATTCTGGCCCTGTCCTGGAGGCCACTATGAGAGGGATTGGTACTAATAGCCCCGGAATGAACCCTACAGTCAGTTGCTAAACCTACTAAGCCCTACACCTAAAAAATGTAGACTAGTACAAAGGCCAGTTCACTGCGGGCCCCAAGAACAGGGCCATCCTCGGTGTGTTGTTCACCAGCAGCACAGCCTGCCTGCGCTCCACCTGGAAGCAGCACATGGGCCATGCCCAAAATACGCGTATCTGTAGGGTATAAAGAATGACTGAAATAGGATGGCTGCGATCGTTTTTGCTCCGCGACATGAGGTGGCAGGCAGGGGAATCCAATGACTCAACAGTAAGCGCTAGGAAACTACTAGGCCAGCGCTAGAGATTTGTTTGGACATCTCGTTCGATCATGTCTTGCAAGGATGGATGAGGTGTCGGAACGGCTATAACGCCGTCGGCGCCGTCCATGGTTAGAAGCAAGTGGCAAAACAAACTCCGCGCTAGAAGCTTTCTGCAAATCCAACAATTCCAATGGGAACCTGCTTTGTAACAGTAGGCCGATTTCAAGCTTCCGACAGAAGGCTGCAAGCACGGGAAACCTCATTTTCAGCCATTCCAGGAACAATCGTGTGGGAAGCAGCCCACATGATTCTGAAAGCTCGCTCCCTCCAGCGAGGCGCTGGCGGATGAAAAGCGCAGTCTTGGTGGAGCCCCAGATATTCCCCAATAGGTGAGGCCTGGGGAGGGCATTAATTTGAGGACCATAAAAAAAATCAGAAGGTTAAACTTGTCGCCCTAAGCGTATACCCGTTGCAGACAACCACCTGGAACAATGGGCCGCTGACTTTTTGCATCTTTTTGCAATTCCCAATGGAGAGTTCCCTGGTGTTGGAAAAGTTTTTTTCCATGGGCTCTTCGAATTGCTGTGTGCGCAGCTTCAAACAAACGGCCACCAGCAGGGTTTAAGGTTTAGGGCTCAGCTTGGGGCCTGTTAGAATTCTGGGGCAAACGGCCAGCTCCCTGGAGTTGATGCGCTGTGCTTGGGCTTAGTGGCTGTACGTGGTGAGCATGTGGAGTGACATTAGGCCCTCAATCGCCAAACTAAGCCAACCTGAGTGCAGGCCTGGCCCTTCAACAGATGCCAGTCCGATTCCCCATGCCAGGCCTCAGGCACTGCCAAAGCGGTTGGAGCGGGCGAACCTCAAAGCAAATGAACACAGCCCGGAGAAGCCCCTAGATAGCATTTGAGTAGATATTAAATAGTACTGCATTGTGACTATATGGGACGGCTGTTAGGGCTTAGGGCGTAGGATTTTTGGCTTAGGGTTCCCTGGCAACTTCCAGAGAAAGGGGGGTATATAGTAGGGTTTAGCAACAGGGGCAACATGGTTCAAGGTGCTCGGCCCATCCGGCGGATGGCGCACTTGAGCGCCATCCGCTGCCTGCGGCGACGTAGTGGTCGTAGCTGCAGTAGTGCCTCACGCTTGCCTTGTGGAAGCGCCACTCACCAAACACCCTAAACATCCAAACTTAAACTTGAAGTCTTCAGCGGTTTGGGGCCCCGAATCTATCAAACCCCCATGTCCACCGAGGATCCCAAGCGCCCATCATCACCATCATCATGAAAGGAGCAAGAAAAGTAGGGAAGTTGCCGCTGGTCCTTAACGGGTTCAAGACTAAGATACCGCTGCCTTCATGCTACTCACAAAGCTGCAACTAACTCAAATGAGCACGACGCACCACCCAAAAAACACCGAACAGCAAAAAAGAAACCTAAGATGAAATTGCACAGTCAATCTGTCAGTTAATCAATCAGATAGTCAGTCAGTCAGTCAGTCAGTCAGTCAGTCAGTCATGGGGGGGGAGGGGGGTAGTAATAGGGGAAGGAATTCCGTATTTGAGTATTATATACACACATATACATATATGCTAAGTTTACTAAGTTTACTAAAGTTAGGGGCCCCAGGTGTCCTCCCAAACTGTTGAAACGGGGGACCCCTGGGGCCCCTTAAACTTAGTAAACCTAGTAAACCTAGGAAACATAATAAACTTAGTAGAGGGCAAACTCCGCCTGAAGCCCAAGCACAGCATCACATTATACATAAAGGTTTACCGTACATGTATATATGTGCACACATGCTTCCTGTCTATCTGAAAAACCCCTGCCTTTCTATATACACACATACTTACATATGTAGGTACACAGTACACATACATAGATTACATACCTGATAGGTGAATATGTGCGTCCCCCTAATATTTTTTGTGACGCAGACCTTGAGCCGTACTCAGTTCATGATTCTGCAAGCCTATATGAGGCTTCAAGCTGCAGCTAGCCAATTCTTGGCCCAGGTGAGCTACATATGCAACACTTGCTATCTTAGAGAAATAACTTCACAGCCCCATCTTACAAATTAGGGTTCTGGATTCCGGCAATGCCCATGTGGAGCCTGTCTTCTCCTGGACCGTAAATCCTGAACCCCAATCACTCATCGTCAAACTCTGCCCATGCCTGACTTCTCCCTCTTTCTGGCGTCCTTCCTCCAGCTTCTCACGGTTCGGGTCCCTGTTTTTAAGCTTATGCTCAAACAGAATGCCTTCAAGGTTCAACCATTCCGAGAAACATTGGAGCATCTAGGCCCTAGGCCAACCTCACCCTGCATCTAAACCTAGACAACTCGAAGCCCGAACTCGCCAACTGAAGCTGCCCAGTTGCCCCTGCCAGGGCGTGCCTTTTGCCGGCACGAGCCCCATATATGGTTCTCAGTGCAAAGTGACGACAGCCATGAGACTTCCAAGCATCCCATTATCTCCTTATCTCCTAGTAGTGGGTGGGGGAACACTGAAAGTACATTTCCCCTGGAGCATTATGTTGGTAACCTCACTACGACTACGACTAGTTTTACTATTACTACCTATCATTACTACTTTTACTATTACTTCCTATTGTGACTACTTTTACAACTATTGCGCATAAATACCCCGAGCTACTGCAACCTTTGAGGTCCTAAAATCCTAAAACATTAATCCTGAAGGCATAACCCTGAAGCTCTAAACCCCAAACCTTGTCCTTGTAAACACCCGATTTATCCCCATATACCCTAAACAGTAACCTTTAAAGAAAATTCTAAGCCCTGTCCTTGTAGACATTCTTCAGGCTTGGAGGTACTGTGATGCCCGGCATGACGCTGAAGCACATTCCATGAGCCTCCCGAGGGCTGCCGGAAAACAAGGTTGGTTTAGGGTTTCGGTTCAGGGTTTGGGCGTCAGGAACACAGTTTAGGGTTCAGGGTTTTCGGTTTAGGCTTCAGGGTTTAGGGTTCGGGGTTTACGGTTCAGGATTTAGAGCTCGGGGTTTACGGTTCAGGGTTTAGGGTTCAGGGTTTAGGTTCTTCATTAGGTAATGTAAGCATTATGTACTTGCAAGGCGTACCTGTTTCGGGACTGTTTAGCGGTTGTGCTGCAAATTAGCGAGATGAAGCTTTAAGCTTTAGGCAGCTAGTCTTTGTGGACTTTGTGACCAGCAATAATAGCACGATACTTACGCAAAAAAAAGTACACGGGTTCTGTTTCAACTGACTATGTGTGATGTTTATGGTAGCAAAACAATACTAATGATGATAGTTGACAGCAACCTGCAAGTTACGAACATAACCCTGGCTACTCCCATGATTCACCTGTTACTGAGAAGCACTATAGATCAGAGTGGAGAACAAAACTCTTGGTGGTGGGGCTAATTTTTTTGGACACCCGCTTCAACTGAAGCATAGACCCTAAACTCTAAAACCAATCCCGGAAGCACTCCATTCCCGCTTAGCATGCAAGAAGGCCTTGAGACCTCCAGACCTAAACCTTCAAACCCTCAACTCGAAGCCGTAAAACCCTAAATCCGATATCCTAGATGGTAGTTTCCATTTTCTTTTCCAATATCCTTGTAACACCCTAGATAACCCCTATAAATAACCCATACAGAGGTAATCGCTACAAACCCTAAGCCCGAAATCTCAAACCCCTGATTGACAAACCCCTTTGCCGTCGGCCGGCGGAGAACCCAAAATCCCTAAACCCTAAACCCTAAACCCCCAAACCCTAAACCCCTTAACCCCTAAACCCTAAACCCCTAAACCTTAAGCCCTTAACCCTAAACCCCCGGTTCCGTAGGAGGGTCTAAGGTGAAGGGACAGGGGAAATTTTCCATGTATCAGCAATGGCAATATGTAAAAACCCAGAAAACTCCCGCATAAAACAGCCTGATAACAGCAAACGACAAGCTCCTTTAGCCAAACCCGTCACAAATCCAGGCCCCAAATCAATGCCTTTCACCCTACGCCGAAGCTCGGTAAATAGTAAATGACACAGCGAACAGCCGCAAGGAACTCACCGAAGCAAACAAAAAAAACTATCCCATACCCAGCACACTATACACTCTAAACCCTACGCCGTTGACCCTGAACCCTACTAAAATGACACATCCTGTGACTGGGGAGCTTTGAGGTGGATCTAATCACATCTCATAGGGTCCCCACACCCCATAAACCCAAAATTCTCAAAGCTGGGGGTTATCAGAAATAAATACGTGAACCCAAAATCTGGAACTCGAGGATCCTATACCGCAACCCCTTCACACCTTCTAACCTTCAACATCCCTAAACCCTAAACGCTTAGCCCTAAACCTCACAGGTGTTGAAGGCGGAGGGGAAAGACGACACCATATCTGGTCTTGTAAAAGGGAAAATAACCGCAGCATCATTGCTATTAACATCCGTATGATTGATATTCGTGGTGCTGGTATTCGTCTTTAGTATTTTATGGAGTCTTGAGCTTTTTTCGGGATCCATTCCCTCATTCTCGGCGCTGAACTCTAAATGATGCAGCTTAGATTTTCCAGTCCTCTCCCCCACTCCCCCTTCGATCCCTAAACCCCTGAACCTCCTAACCCTAAACCCTAACACCCCAAAACCCCTGAAACCCAAACCCCTAAACCTTAAACCCCTAACCCTTAAACCCCTAACCCTGAAACCCCAAAACCCTAGACCTTAAACCCCTAACCCCGAACCCCTAAACCCTGAAGCCTAAACCCTAAAATATAATAGTTTCCATTTTCTTTTCCATTGTCCCTATATATCCCTTCAATTCCCTAAACCCTAAATCCCTCAACTGAGTAATTTTTTTGGTGCCTGCACCTAGTAAGATAATATTCGTTATATCAAATACTATACCCCAAAAGGAGGATAGAATGTTACTCTATAATGGGTACCATAGTATCCCCACAGAAAAGCCCTAAACCCTACTAAACCCTAAACCCCTAACCCTAAACCCTAACCCTAAACCCAAAAAACCCTAACCCTGAAACCCTAAATCCCTCAACTCTTGTCTGCCAGACCCAGGCCTGCCCAGGCTCGTGATAGGGATCTTGACCTGAAACCATGTTTAGGGTTTAGGGAATTAAAGGGACATATATGGGGTTATTCCCCCTTACAGTAACTGTTACCACAAGGGGTAATAGGAATTATAATCGCCCCTTAATGAGGCCCCCTTTAAGGACAGTTTCTGGGTGGGGAATGACCCAAGATACATAGGGATAATGGAAAAGAACCTGGAAACTAATATATTCTAGGGTTTAGGCTTCAGGGTTTAGGGCTTAGGGTTTAGCGGTTTGGGGATTTAAGGGTTTGGGGTTAGCATAGGCCCTTAAGCGCAGGGCCCTAAAAATACCGAGTGTTTACCCCAACTGGGCCACGGGCCCATAATTACGTCCAACCTCAGATACCAAAACTAGAAAGCCTAAACCCGAAACCTCCCAAACCCTGAAATGCTCCAAGCCCTAAACCCTAAACGCTACAAACTCTGGAAGACTTTGGATTTGAGTGTTCCAGCTTTTCTGCTGTTCCCTTCCCGCCCGTGCACAAAATCGCGTATGTATTTACAATAATGAAGACTCCTTTGGGGAGGGTTATGAACAAAAGTAGTAACCCGAAGCCTCCAAAATTAGGACCCTATGGCTATCACATGAATGTACCAGGTTCCGAAATCTGGGGGATCGGGCTTGCCAAGCTCTCTTCTTATCTTATAACCACATATATCTCTATATGCACCAAAAAACTTCAGCTTGAATTTGATGTTCCATGTTCTTTTTGATTTTGGTCCTCCATGGTAGTACTAAACCCTAAACGCCTAAATTCAAAAACCTGCCATCGATCTTAAAGCCGGGATCCTCTTATTAAGGTTGAGGAGGTCTTTGGTTTACAGGATGGTAGGGGTGCGAAATATCAGCCTTAATAGTGTAGTAGCTTCCTTTTGCTTTTCCCCTCTCGCTTCCGTATGCCCATATAACCTGTTTTGAACCCTAAGCCTTTAACCCTAAACCCTGAGCCCTTAACCCTAAATCAAGGATCTTGATGGCATTGGGTCCACAGAGTTGGCGTTCACGGGCTGAAGGTCCTTGCACAGTTAGGCGCCCCTTTATTGGGGCTACATCGGAAAATGATGAGGGTATATGAGAGCGGGTATTCCTGCAAAGAACTGTCTCTTCTGCAAGACGTTCATCTGGAGATCTTGTTGTGCTCGCGGACCTGTTTCCCTGGGTTGGCCCCTAAAACCCTTTGAAAAATCTTAGTATATCCGGTCCCTTACTAAAGCCATTTGAGGAATTTCTTAAATATCCCAGGGGCCTACCCAGTTCCGCAGCGCATGGCAACTCTTGCAGGCCACCCTTCTTCTATCCTTGGTGCAGGCTTTTCCATCTTGTGGCCTGCGGCGATCTTGCGCGCATTTGGCGGCTTCTAAACGTCTGTTGCAGCAACTGCGAGTGAACTCGTGAACTCCTCCGCCTGGCGCTTTCTGGAAATTACCACAAACATTCTTCAAGATGCGCGAGTGAGGTAGGCAGCCCTAGCCAAGCGAGCAGCTGGCTCTGTTGAGAGCCGATCCCTAAACCCCTAAACCCTACACCTGAAATCCCTAAACCCTGAACCCTAAATCCCTAAACCAAAGACGCTAAACAATGAATCCCTAAACCCTAAATCGAGTCAAGCAGGCTTAGGTTGGCATCTTAAAGATGGTCAGAGAATATCTGGGAAGAGGGTTCAGTTAAAGCGATAATCTCAACTCCTAGTATCATCCTTTATAAGACCTATAATACTCCCCTAAATAACCACCTAAAACCTCCCGTTTAAGGAGTTTAGACTATAGCTCATTTGAGTTTCAGGGTTTAAGGTTTTAGGGGTAAGTTAGGGTCCCTATGCCCTGAACCCTTGGATCGGGGCAGGATGAGCTTAGGGTTTAGGGCCCTAAGTCTATCATTACCAACATCAGTTTAGGGATTAGGGTTCCCAGAATCAGGGGTACTGCCGGTACCATTTTTGAGGTTCCTTTATAAAAATTACAATATGTAGGTCTATATTGGGGGTTCCCGTGTCTTGGGACACTGCCACAATCTACTTTGCGTCGTAAAGTCTCGAGGTGAGCCCTGGACTAAATTTGCACTATATCCCTGAATAGGTCCCCCCCAAAACCCTATATAGTCCCCTATAGGCTCCCCCCAACCAAAACTTAGTCCGTAGCTCAGGTAAATCGCACCCACTTTGGGCTATTTGATCCCTAGACGTGAAAATATCTACAGACACATGTGCGCCCTAAACCCCAAACCCTATCTACACTGTATTCAAACACTGCAATTCAGTGACACGACGCAGGGCCCAAACACCCTGAACGCTGAACTTGCCCGGAAAGCCGAACGGTAAGCTTTAAGGTCGCATAGTAGGCCTAGTTTAGGGTTTAGTGTCTCGGAAGATCTGTATGTCTTCCTAAACCCTAAACCCTAAACCCTATATGGCTCAACCCTGTTCCTTTCAGCGCGAAGCTCGTTCCAATAATGATTGATCCAACAGTATCAAAGCTAGGGGAGATCCATCATAAACACGTGATCTGGTTCCCGATATTAACATCAAACGGTTTAGGGTTTAGGGTTTAAGGTTTAGATAAGACTTTGACACAGCAGTGGCGATATTCGATGAGCCCCAATTCACCAGGCGTTTCGGCTGCAATGCCCTCAGTATGGACCGGACATCCGAATTTAGTACAGATCTTAGATCTTCCTGTTTCCTCCTCATGGAACCCGAGACACTACACCTCAAAGAAATCATATCTCGGCATTGTGTTGTGACATCTTAGCTGTTACACACCGCACTGTCTCAGAAGCGAACCAATGATCACGACCTTCCTGGCACTGAAGAGGGTCTTACAGAAAGTTTAGGGTTTGGAGCGCGGGGCTGAGGGCTGGAGGGTGCATTGGTTCGGGTCATGGTTGGAGCAAAGCTGTGCAGGGACCATCAGCCCAAAAAAACTAAACCCATCCTACCGCTACGACTTTGGGGCTAGCGAATTTCCACCGAAACCTTGCCAAGCAGGCCCTGAATCCTAAGCACTAGCCCCCAAGTGCATGCGATTCAGAAATATTTCAGTGTTTAGGGTTTAGGATTTGATCTTTAGTGTTTAGGCTTATTTTCCTTCAGCCAATGCAGAACTGTTTTTCACCAGGCCGGGGTACAGCTGTCCTGTGCACGTTGCTTAGGGATTGGGTACGGCTAGTCCGGAACCCCCTAAACCCTAAACCCCGAACCAAGAACCCTAAAACCCTAGAGCCTAAACCCTAAAATTCCACCGGCCTAGTAAGGAATGAATAAGGCACTGAATGCTGATCCCTAAACCCCGGTTTTACGGGTTTAGGGGGTTTACGGATTAGGGCTCCTCAGCCCAACAAGCCTACCCTAAGCCCCTAAACCCTAAGCCCCAAGAGCCTCATAGGGTTTAGGGTTTACGTAGGGTTTAGGGTTTAGGGATTAGGCCCCAATAAGGTCCTATTCCACCTACAACCTCCCAAGTACTGTTTGAAGTGACCAACTACTCCAACGAAGGACCTACATTGACCCTGCCTGAGGATGCTTTGGGTCCTGGTCTTGTGGCGAGGCCTTGTAGGGATCAAACGATTTTGACAAATCCCCAGATAGGCAGGTGCCGCAGAGTTTCAACGACCTGGGCATGAACCCTAACAGAGCACCACCAAGCTTTGTTCAGGAGCTCAGGTGTCAACCTTAAACGCCCTTATGAGCTTCAGAAACCCCAGGGGCAGGCTTGGTCAAAAGACTCCGTGCACTTTTAACAATGCAGGCCGGAAGATCCCAAAGCTCTTGCCCCACAACTGTTACTGTTATACTCATGTGTAATACTACACCCACCCGGACACAACCCCCGCCTTTTAAAACAATGGCCAAAGACGCCGTTCATAAACCTTGCGTTGACTTTGTTTGGAAGTGGGTTTGTTATAGGAGCCCTGAAGCCTAATCGCCTGATCCTTAACCCTTGAACACCAACCTGAATCACCAAACCCCAAAACTTGAACCCTAATCGCTACATCCAAAATCCCAAATCCTCCCTAAACCCATAGCCCGAGCCACCGGGCCCATAAAATCCTTCAGAATCCTACTATACAAGTGTATATATATATATACATATCTATATATATATATACATATTCTATCCCTATGTTGCCTTTAAAGGAGCCCAAAGCCAACCCTAAACCCTAAACCCCAAAGCCAAGTCCTGCTACCCCAGCAACCCTGAAGCCGCTGGGCTACCGGACACTGCATCCAGTGGGGTCTCGTTAAACGCGGAGAAAACCTGCCAAGACTGTTTTCGGCTTTAAGGTTGAGGGATTCTAGGTTCAGTGATTTTTGTTTTGGGGTTTAGGGGACTGTCAAGCAACTGAAACCAGGTGAACCTGTACCGAACCCCAGTCGGAAAACAGAGGCTGAATATACATGGAGAACCGTGACAGGCGTGCACCACAGTAAAGCGGCACGTGCACCCGACAGCCCTTACTGTGAAGGGCGTCTCCCATGCAAGAGATGACACCATGGCTCACTCCATCAAAGTCCCCGGGTTTAGGGGTTGATGATTTAGGCTTTACGGATGAAACAGGTTTTAGGCTCCAGTCAGTCTAGTCATTAGCTAGGGGTTTAGGCTGTTTAGGGCTTGATGTGCAATTGGGACTTGAATGTGCATCTAGAAGTCTGCTCCTAAACCCTGAGCCCTAAACCGAGAAGGACTCCTCATAAGAGATTGCGAGGGAATCTTATGACCTAGTGGGTCTTACAGGGTCTGTCTTACTTCCAAAAGCCTTACCCCTAAATCGGAAATCCTAAGTCCTGAATCCCAAACGCTAAATCCTAAGCCCTGGACCTACATAGCAGATCCTAAGCCCTTAATCTCTCAATTCCTAAAACCTAAACCCTCAGCCCTACACCCAGAATTATTTCCTTTTCCACTATCCCTGTATAACCCCTATAGACTCCCTATATCCCTGTAGAACCCAAATATATTTATATATATATATATAGTCCCTATGTACCCCTTCAAAACGGACCTAGGACGTCGACCCGATGCCTTGTCAGCAGGAGGGTGGACTTTACACCGAGCACGCTCTTGCTGGACCTTGGGTTCCGGGTTTAAGGCTATATGATTTTAGGGTTTTAGAGTTCAGGGTATAGGGTTGTGGTGGGGTTTAGGGTAAACCCTAAACGCTACACCCTCAACCCTAAACCCTTACTCGGATATAGAGTTTTCGGGATTTAGGCTTTTAGGGTGCGGGGCTGCACGGTTGAGGAACTAAAATTAGGGTTGGGGATTGCTAGGGTCAAAGGGTAAAGATTTAGGCTTTAGGGGTCGGGCTTAAGGTTGGGGCTAAGGGTTACCCATGCGTTTGCTGTGTACTGCCCCCAAAAATGCCCGAATCCTTACATATATATATATACTTACATATAAATATATATATATATATGTTAGGGTTTAGGATTTAGGATTTGCATATGTTCTCTGTCTGGGAACGCCTCTGGGAGTCCATACGCCCGGGAGCCATAACATCAATGCAAGCCGGAAGTCCCTGAACCCCATAGAGCTATGGGGACCCTGGTAGGTATCTGAGCCCCCACAAATTCAGGCATTATTAGGGGACTATTAGGGCTTATCAAAGCTAATTCGGGCTCATTAAGTGTATCATTCATTTGCGGGAGAACATATCTGGGGGACCCATAGTAGTCCTATGATAGAGAAATACCTGGGGATCTCCCTAGATAAAGGGGCACCCCTTACGCCCAGCAATTACAACAAACCATGAAAGCTTGTTTCGAAAGGTGTTCTTAAAATAGGGCAACTCCCATTCAGGGTTGAGAGGGTGCATAGTCCATCAAGTTTAAGATTTCCAAAGGTTTGTTGGGCGGGGAGGGTACAGGTCTAAAGCCTATCTAGGATTGCCAAGTTATACAAGACACCTTCCTGGGTCCGTGCTGTTGGTGCTCAGGGCACATCATTGATGAAAAAACACACCTTATCAAGAGAAGGAGGCACGTGTCACAGGTTTGACAGGTGGATCCGCTAGACGAATTTTCCGGTGTCATTATGCCCATTTCTATACAAACACACCTTCCAAATGTCTTTTTCCATTTTCTTCTCCATTTGATTCTGCATTACTGAGCAATGTTCAAAGAATCTGTCCCTAAACCCCAGACCCTAATTAACCGCTAAGCTCCATCAAGTGGAGGCCGGTGAAATACTCGGATCAAAGCTTTCCGGGCCTCGGCTTCCGCTGCAGAAGTCGCAGTGCTGTGATGCACGCCTGCTCTGCCCTGAAAGGAGCATCCAGGCCCACTCTGGCTTAACCCGCAGAACCGGGTGTTTGGCTCATGCATCATTCAGCTGGATGTCAGGCCATCGATTCTTGGCAGAAACTGCCGTGGCGGCGCCAAGTAACATACCTGGCAATGTTGGCTTAAGCAGTAGCTAACCCTCCACAAGAGGAAGAAACAGGGCTGTAAAAAGGCTGGAACAGTCTTGAGTTAGCATATATGGGGGATGATATCTGACATCTGGAACATCCATGCCCAAGCAGAATAATCTTGAACCCATGGCATTAAACACCTTCAGCCACGATGATAACGGGATAACCCACATCAGCCCTTACTAAACCCTCAACCCTATATGTCACTCTGTCATGCCTTTATAACAGCAGCAGCAGGAGAAGTAGGAGTAGAAGTCGACGTCAAATTGATTACCACCATGCAGGGGAGCAGGAAAGCGGCGGGGATGGGGGGTAGTAGGGGGACCCAGTAGACCCATCGAGGTATTCTTGCAGAGGATGCCGTTCCCCAAACCAACATGAAAGCCTCGCCCGACACCAAACCCTTTCACCTAAACTCTTATTCAAATCTCTGAACCCTAAACATCTGATATGTAAACCATATCCTCAGAATGTCATTGTGGTATATCATATACCCCAACGAGATTCTGGCAAATATGGGCCTTAAGTTTAGGTTTCAGGGATCAATGCTTTCAGATTGTTTGGGGCCTTTCAAGGAGGAATTATTAATTGCTCATAATCTTGTGTGCGGATGATCTCTGGGTCTTCATGGGTTCCAACAGCTGGACCCTAAACCCTAAACCCTTAAACGCTGAGCCCTGGAGATTCTGGCAGCTAGCTGCAGATCGGTTCGTCATTTTTGTTGCGCTCAGACCATATGGGGGTTTTACGGTGGGGCCAAATTTGTGGTCAATTTTTGGGTACCATAAATATTCGGGGCGGTGTCATATCATACAGGGAACCCCCAAAAGCACCATCAAACCCTGAGCCTCCAAACTCTAAGCCCCCAAAACCATGTAGACCGCAAAAAACAAAGCTGAAGTCTGAAAAACTAGAACGCTTGAAGCCCGCAAGAACTAAAACCTGCAGACACCCAAACACTCTTGAACTAGTTCTAACCCGAGCTCAACAAATCCGAGCCCGAAAACTCTGAAAGTCCCGAATGCTAAAAACCTTTGAAGCCCTAAGAACCAAAAACCTAAAAACTTCTAGCCATGAGAACCATCTGGAAAACCTAAAGCAACTAAAGCCCCATACATGCATATATGTATATATATATACACACATATATATAATATTCATATATATATATACTTATATACACCGTCCTTATACAACCCCTATATATCTCCTACATTGTAGCCCGACATACCCCTTTAAAGCGACTGTAACGACCCTCAACACCCTCAGCTGGGTTCTGGACGAACTTCGCAATGTCGACCTCGGAGAGGGACTGGTGGTCTTAGGATTCAAAGCCACTCCCCTTTGCAGTAACCGAGGAAGTGGGTCCCTGTTTCAGGCTTGGGGTTCAACTGGGTATGTGGGTTTGTTGAGGATATCATCCGGGTAAGAATGTGGTAGCTACTGTTTAGGGCTTAGGTAATAGAATGAAACCCCTTTAGGAACAGTTGCGGTAAGGGCGGGGGTAAGACCCAACTGATATTCATTATCCGTCCATACAAAAGATTAACACACCTCAAGAAAAATCTCCCTAAAGGGTAGAAGGTTTAGAGACTTAGGAGTTTACGGTTATACGGAGTTATACGGGGCCTTTACGCCCTAAAACCTAAACCAGAAGCCACTGTGTTGATTAGGCTTTAAGGTAGAGGGCTGCGAGTAAACACCTCCCCACCCTTTACTTACATGTGTCGCCCAGGGGTTAGGGTTTAGGGTTATGGGGCGGGAATATCTAATATCGGGGGTGGGAGGGGGTATGTTCAATACCTCGGTATGGATGCACTTGCTTTCCAGCTGCTCTGGCTCCTACTTAGCTAAACCCTAAACCCTAAACTCTAATATAAGGATCGCTTCCTTCATTCTTTGCTGACCGGAGGAAAGAATGAGTACATACAGGCCTTTAAGGTTTGAATACCTACTCACTTCTGATACCGCCCCCAAACAACAAAAAATCCACCTAATATGGTGGCATCAGGGGCGTTTGGAACCCTTAATCCTTAACCCTTATCAGGGTTCTGGTTCTAGGCTTGGGGTTCCAGGGAGCAGCAGCACATACTTGAAAAGGCCCAGCAGGGCACCAAAGTAGAGTAGTAGCAGCAGATGGAAAATCAAAGGCCCAGCGGGGCACCCAAGTAGCTAGCAGCAGCTCATACTAGAACAGGCCCAGCAGGGCACTCAAGCGGCTAGCAGAAGCCTAAAACCCCAACTCCCGCACACGCAGCATTCCAAACCCCGAACCTTGGGGGTGTATGGCTTAGGGTTAAGAACCTGAACCTCATACAATGCCCCGCAGCACACGCGGAAAGTTGCCCCATGCGCTGCCCAAGTGCCAAAGTTCGCGATTTTGGGTACTTGGCCATTACACCTCAAGCCCCGGAACCCTAACCCTCAAAACTTAGACCCTGAATCACAAAACCCTGAGAAATATAGAATCTTAGGCAAGTCTTCTGGGTTGCCGCTACGGAACTTAGTCTAGGTTACCAGATTGGGGACACCCTGTGAATTACGTTATATATACCCATTGTGGTAATTTAAGTTAAGTTACTTAACAGCAACCAAGTCTTCCTGAGCACCCTGATCTTCGACGAGGGGCGAAGTAGTCCTTCGCGAATTCCGCAGACAGGGCCTCCTTTTGCGTCAGCAGTCTTAACCCTAAACAGGTTTAGGGTTTAAGGTTAAGGCTTCCAGGGGGGGCTTTAGGGTTCTGGGTTTTGGCGCTTAGGTGTTTGGGGCTCAGCATTTGGGGTTCAGCGCTTTTGTTGTCTAGGGTTCAAGGTCCTAAGCCCTGAGGTCTTAAATCCTAAGCCCTGAGATCCTAAACTCGAAGCCCTGAGATCTTGAACCCTAAGCCCTAAACTCTAAGGCTCTAAACCCTAAGCCCTAAACCCTGAACGCTGAGCCCCCAACACTGTAAACCCTAAGCCCAGAGGTTTGGGACTAAAGGTCTAGATTTCTTGGGCCTGGGGTTTGGGGAAAGAAGCATTCGTAGTCAACTCGCGGATGTTGAGCGGTTTCTGAGCTGTAGGGACCATATAGAAATCCCTAAATCCCTTAACCCTACAGACCCTGAGATGGTCCCCATGTCACATTGCTTTGTTCCCTGCAAACCGCCAGCACGTGCAGGCTTCGGCCTTCGAAGGGAGTTTAGGATTCAGGGTTTATGGTTACATGCCTTTCTGGCTTCGGCATCTTAGCCTATAAAGCCCCGACCCCAAACTCTACCACCCCCTTAGCCCTGACACCCTAAACCCTAGACCCCAACCCCCTAAACCCCTCAATAAGACCTAGGGTCTAAACACTAGATACTTAACCCAGTGGTTTAGGGCTTGGGCGCAGGTGCAGTCTGCTTCTAAAGCATCTTCGCTGTTCAAGATCTGCCTGCTGTAAGCAATACCTGGACCCCAAAAGTAGGTAAAATAATGGCCTTTATGGCTATTGTTATGGGTTTAGGGCTATTATTTCACATACTTTTGGGGTTTAGGTAAGTGTTTAATTTTGGGTACTGCCCGCAGCCAATAAGAGTCTACAATAGTAAAGTACACTTAGTTTTCGATTTGTGGCATGGCGGTAGTATATACCAGTTGCTGTACCCACTATTTCATTCGAATAGGACTAACCTTTGGCTCCTTGACAGGGGTCATGGGGACAGTTATGGCTAGTGGAGTGGGAAGCATAGCGATCAAAAGCCAGCAACGAGACAACGCCTATGAAGCTAACCCTAAGGGTCCAAGGACCCAAATAATAGGGCTTTAGGGCCCAAATACCACAATATTGATGGTATTTGGGCCCTAAAACCCTATTATTTGGGTCCTTGGACCCTTAGGGTAAGCCATGCCCAACGTGCGCGAACTGCAATGGCCGCCGCTGAACATTTGACGTTTCTATGCCAATGGCCCAAACAGCTGAACGGTAGCCTTCCATGCGGCAGAGCTTGCTGTTCGCTTCCAACTCGTTGGACATCGGAGCCTGGACAATCTCAGTGATACCTGTACTTGATGGGAAATGAACAAGCTGATCGCCCTCAAAAAGCAAAGGACGAAACGGCTCCGTTGGAAACGTTGCGGCTGCAACAAAATAGGGAACATGAAATCACGACTGGAGTACATTGGGATTATAGTGTAGGGGCCAACTCAGCCAAAAACATGGCTTGGGGGTATGTTGTACTGCACTTAAACAAGGAGTTCTCTAAAGGGGATGGATCTTGGTAATTCCTCAGGCTCCCCCATCCCTAAACCCTAAACCGATGATGGACAATCTTCTGCTTAACCTGACGTTTACCACACTCCCATAGTTTGGGCGGACTCCCCCCCACAACCCTAGTGACTATCAGGGATTAGGGTTTATGGTTTGAAGGATACATAGGGACCACAGGGGAGCCCGCCAGGGCGAAGTACGTTTGGGGCTGGCCTAGATATGAAGCGAGGCCTACCTGGAGTATAAAGGTAGTATTACTACTATTAAAACTACTATTAGGGTTCAGGGTTTAAGGTTTAGGATCTACGACTATTATTACTACAATATACCCCTATGTTACCATATTACTATGATACTTCCTGTTGTTACTACGATATATACGAGTACCTACTACTATATTACCAGATCACTATAATAATATGACTATATATAACCAGCCAACACCTCAACTCAACTGGTTTAGTATTTAGGGGGCTACAGTACCTGGAGCGCCACGAAGACCAACTTAATGAGGACAGTAGATGGCCATTTTACACCAATTCAGAACCTGAAAGTGAGCAAACTTGGGAGCATGTTCTGTATGGAAAGTCATTTGGGGTGAGGTGGGGTGAGGTTTGAGGGTTTGGTTGAAGGCTTAGAATTGGCCAACTGCAGTCTTTTCAGGGCCCTTTTTTGGGTTTGCTCATGACCCTGCCTACACGGGAGGTAGGAGAACCCACAGTACGTAGCAGTTCCCCAAACACAGCTGCCACGGGTGAAACAGGAGTCTCTATGATTGCAGCTAACTCTGTGCGGACTCCCAAGCCCAAAGTGTCCAAGCCCCTAGCCCTAAAAACCTTGCCTGCATCTCTATCTACCTACACTTTTCTGTTCAAACGCAGCAAGCAAAGTATTGAGTCCTAAATCCAAAGCCCAAAAGCTTAAAACCCAACTTTCACATGGGTGGTTCGCAAAATACTGGTCCCTCTTTGGATCCCTATTTTTAATACGGCACCTAATACTTAGGGTACCCAAAAAGGGATCATAATCTTGACAACCACCCACATGAGGCAAGCGGAAGCCTTCCAACCAGGCTCCACGAGGCTGCCAATTAGCTCCTCTACGGCCTCGCGCGGGCTCGGGCTTTAGGTTAAGGGTTTAGGATTTAGGGATTTAAGCCATAAACCCTAAACCCTAAATCCTAAACCCTGACAGTTCCTGAAGCCATGAACCTTGAACCCTCAATTGGGGCTTCGGGCTTCGGTGAAGCAAGCTTCCCATGTGGCGTGCTTTACATTCATACGTGGGGAGGGCTTCCTGAAGGGGCCCCAGGGATATAAGCTATGAGGGAGGTAAAGATAATTGCCCCAAACCCTAAACCCTTAATCCTAGACCCTAAACCCTAAACCCTAAACCCCTAAACCCCTAAACCCTAAACCCTAAACCCCAAACCCTAAACCCCTAAACCCTAAACCCTAAACCCCAAACCCTGAACACATGGCAACTCGAAGGCCTTACTTGGCCGTGGTTAGTAATCTCCTCTGTAGTGATGCAAACTCCACACTGGGGTTTCCGAAAACTAGGGGGTACCTTTTTTGGGGGTCCCCCGAATAAGGACTATAGTATTTTGGGGTCTATATTGGGTTCCTGATATTTTGGGAAATTACCACATAGACTTCCCCAGATACAACCTCCCGATCGCTAATTCTTGAGGAATGCTTCGTAGCAGGACGCGGTGTAAGAGTTCATTGCACATAACTCTGTAGGCTTAAGTGCAACAAGATGAGGCATATACAGAAGCTACGTCAGTGGGCAGCAGCCATCCATGTCGCAACCCCAAACCCTAAATCACTAAGCCTAAACCCCTAAACCCCAAACCTTTAACCCCTCAACCCCAAACCCTTATCCATTCACACCTAAACCCTTAACCCCTAAACCCAACATCCCAATCCCTTTACCCCTAACCCTAAGAAGTTTGCAGCTCTGAAGCCTCCAGGCTCCGACCCCCCCAAATCTAAGGTTGAAATCATGGGCCCCTAATATGGGCCTTGAAGCCTTTTAGGGAGAATCTAGGGACCCATAATATGGGTACAATAGGTCTATAAGGATCCCAACGTTAAGGGCCCATACAAGGGGCCCATGGTTTCAACCTTAGACCCAAAAAGTCCACAATAATGAGGCTCTGACCCTCAGCACAGTTAAACATCGATCTCTTGGTCATTTAGGGTTTAGGGTTTAGGGTTTAGGGTTTAAAGACATCATATAGGGATTGCTGGAATCGAACAAGGAAACTACTGTTCAGGGGTGAGCTAACCCAAAACCCTAAGCCCCAAACCCTAAGCCCCTAAAGCCTAAACCCTAAACCCCAAACCCTATACCCCTAAAGCCTAAACCCTAAACCTCAAACCCTATATGGCGTAGAGTTGAGACGCTGTAGGGTTCCCACCCCGGCGCAATGAGAGCATCTGACATGGATGCAAGGGAATTTTGAGGGTTTGGGTTTAGGGTTTAGGATTTAGGGTTGTGTTTAGGGTAAGGAATGACAGGGGAGTTCTTAAGACGGCAAGGGCAGGCGATACCACAATTTCACCCTTTAAGATCGTTTTTGCCCGTGACAAATATGTAAACTGCTTCTTCCCCTTATACAGCCACCGCTAAGATCAGGAGGAGTCTGCTCTGAATCTGAAGGAATTTCAAACAACCTCTGAAACCTGAACCCCAAATCTCAAGCCCTAAGCCTTACTTACTCCCTGTATCCAAAACCGACGGCCCTGAAACTATTGTAACTCGAAGAAGAAACCCTAAACCCTAAACCCCAAATCCGCTGCCTTAGACTGATCCACATCGACCGGTGCCGCAGTCGTGGCTGGCACCTGTCAGAGATTTAGAGTTTTGGGTGTAGGGTTGCTGAAATGATTAGGGTTTAGGGTTTAGGGTAATTATACCAAATAAAACCCACTGCCCTCCCTAATAAGGATTTTTCCCTCTAATTTCTTAGGGTACTATATTGGTGGTGTCTTTGCCTCCATGCTTTGTTCAGAAGCTCTTGCATGCACCACTGGATCGGCGGGCGCAATTGAAGAAACAGTGGCTGAGGATGTGGCGCAAATCGATGTCAGGGCCATGCGGCGCAGGGTCACCAGAAACCCCTAAACCCTAAACCCCTAAACCCTAGACCCTAAACCCTAAACCTAAAATCCCACGCTGAGTTGCGGTGAGGGGATGTGAGCTCTAACGTACTTCACCCGGCCAGCCGCATACCGACGGAACATTCTATGATGGGAGCATGTATTCCAGCAAAACGCTTTCAATTTCACTGCTTCAAAGTTAAAGGGTGTGGGAAGGCCATTATTAGGGACCCTAAGCCAAAAAGCCTAAAGCCTTACCTCCACAAATGCGGGGAGGAGTGGGACCTGGGCATTGGTCTCCGCGATTGCTGTCATATACCTATAGAAAAGAAGCAAACCCCCCAGAGGAGTTATATAGGGTTTAGGGGAATGGAAAGAAATTAGAAACATGTCTTAGCATGATTTGGAGTTTAGGGCTAAACACACCCTATCTCTACTATTTATTATGTTCCCCCAGGAACTGGGGAGGGGGAATGACCCGAAGCATACCACTTAGCATACCCGAAACCCTACATCCAACAACCTAAGACCCTGAACACTGAACCTTAGGTCCTGCCCCCAACCAATAACAACCTTATAATAGGGGGTAATATTAAGGGCTGTACATGGCTATGATATAAACATTATCCAACTGTTGCTGGGTGGGGGCAGGACCCAAACTAAACCCTAACTGCTTACCCAGACCCCTGGGAGGATCTAAAAAATTGATCCCCTATATAGACCCATCATAACCCCTATATAAGCCTTATATAATTCCCCTAATGGTTCTAGGGGATCTAATTTTTAGATCCTTTTGGGGGTCTAATTAGGCCCTAAAACCTCGGGCCGACGGCCTCGCCTCTTCATTGCCTCTGAAGGGACCTATATGGGGTTTAGGGTTTAGGGTTTAGGGTGGTTGTCAAATTCAAGGTCCCCTTTTTGGTTCCCGAGTATATTACGGCACATAATATTTAGGGGGTACCCAAAAAGGGATCATAATTTTGACAGCCACCCATATAATTCCTCCCCCCTTTTATCAAAGCCTCGCACCCTGCTGATACGAAATATTCGCAACATATGATAGTATTCCAAATAAAAACAAAAGGACATTAGGGAATGGGGTGTTTTACTATTCGGGCAAAGGGAGGTCTGACTTGATGCAAAGGAACTCGAGTTACCTAAAGATGTGGGTGTAGAGTTTAGGGTTTAGGGGTTTGGGGTTTAGGGTAAGGAAGTTCTGCTAAGACTACTCACATGGCACCGTCCACAGTTTGGTAACTTGATTTACGTTCCTTAATCAGCAGCATCCCATTAAGACTCTTGACCCGTCACTGAATCCCTTTAAACATCTAAACCCCTAGAAAACCCTCTACAAACCCAGCAATGTTAACCCTACGCCGTGAATCCTAAAATCTATATGCCCCCATATGAGGTACAGTCAATATTTCCTACATAATGTGATGTACATGGGTTCTCATTTGGGACTATATTAGGCACTTTACTACACTACAACAAGGACCCGTGAATAAGCCCAAGAATTCACAGCAGCGCATCTAATCCTCTACCTCCCCTTAAAGCCTAGACCCTAAACCCCTAAACCCTGAACGCCTAACCCCTAAACCCCTAACCCTAAACCCCTAAACCCTAAACCCCTAAAACCCTAAACCCCCTAAACCCCCCTTAACCCAGCGCCCAGCCTCATCAACCTTAGCCTTTTTCGACTTTGCTTCCGCGGCTTTAGGCGCCGGTCTCTTCGTTGAGGCCTCGTGTTGCAATTGGGCTTTCCGTCTTGCTTTGAGGGTTGAGTTTAGGGGTTTTGGATTAGGGTTTAAGGTTGTTAGGGTTTAGGGTTTTGGGGTCAAAGGTGTACGGGCTTAGGGTGCTTGATGGTTGAAGGTTGCGGGTTCAAGGTGTCTAGAGGGAAGGCTTTTCTTTTTGGGGGCGAGGTGATTATACACGTAGTTTGCGTCCTTGAAGGACTTCTAGGGCAAGTTTGAAAGGGGTTTCGGGGTTTTCGGGTTTGGGGTGGGGGGAGGGAAATTAATTGGCGGGTCAGCAATATAACATCACAATGTTGATAAGTCAGCATCAGAAGGCCCTTACTACCTAAATCCTACACCGCCTAGTAGGGAACTGCGACCCTCATAGGTTTCCATCAGTCACTATCCCCTGTTAGTTTGTCTAAGCTGCTGCTTCAAAATCTATTTAGCTGCTGGTGGATCTAGGGCAACACGGCATTTTGGGACAAACTTCCTGCAACTTAGACCTTACATTTTGAACCTTGCACTCCCTAAACCCTACAACTCTAGGCCTAGACCCATTGAACCCCAACACCCCTAAAGCCCATGAAAGAAAACATATATACATCTGTATATATATATATGTACATACATATATATATAGCCCTACATAACTTTTCAGGCCCTAAACCCTGAACTCTAAATCCGACACTCTGTATAGGCGCCCTAGACCCCAAATCCTAAACCCTAAGCCCTATATAGAAACCCTAACAAGCCTAAACCCTAAAAACTCGAAAAGCCCTAAACCCAACGAACTTAACGACCCTAAACCCTAAACCCGAAAAGTCCAGAACCCCAAAGACCCTGAACCCTAAAACCCGTAAACCCTAAAATCCGCAAAGGCCGAAAAAAAAATGAACGCCCTAAACCACTAAACCCGAAATTTCTGGGTTGCTGTTAAGGAACTTAAATTGAGTTACTATATTGGGGAAACCCTATTATTTACTATATATACCCATTATGGTAACTGAATTAAAGTTCCTTAACAGCAACTCAGATGTTTAACACCCTAAACCCTAAACCCAAAACCCGAACCTTAGGGGCCCTAAATCCTAAACCCAATTTGGGTGCCGTTAAAATCCAAAACCTAACGTTAGGAGTCCAAACATCGAGGGCACGGGTTGCTCTTCAGGAGCATTTAAGTGGTTATATACAATTAAAAAAAGGATATATGATCCATCAGTCTAAACTCCCAGTATCACCCTTTAAAACAACACCATAATCGTCCCCTATATAATCCACTATATAACCCACTTCAAGGAGTTCAGACTATAGCACATCAAGGGACACGTAGGAAAATATAGGGCCGTGCAGGTTTTAGAGTTCTAGGGACATGTAGGGTTTAGGGAAGCATCGAGAACCAAATGGAAAAGAACATGGAAACTGGGACCGGAAAAATATTTAGGGTGTAGGGTTTTATGGGACATCGAATGGAAAGAATGTCAGAAGAGAGAGTGGAACATGAAATGCTAGCCGGAGGTCATGTAGCGTTGATAGCTTGGAAAACGCTACCATCATTATATGGATATTGTAGTATTGCGCGTTGCGAATATGGCGTCCACTCAATGGGCATGTCCTCATACCAATATGACCCCCCCCCCAATGTTAAATCTTCGTCAGAAGAAACTTTGTATAATGGGGTAGATATTCAATGTTGGGGTCGGGGGAGTGTTCCCTCAACCTTAAACCCGAAACCACGGATTTCAACTGCAACTCCTTAACAGCAACCCGCTGTTTGCTCCAATGCCTAACTGGCGCTTCGTAGGGAATAGCGGTTTGTTACCTAGGATTTAAGGAATAAGAGAATACGATCCCTATGTATGGTTCCTATATGATATATTCCCTTTTTCCCTACTACCTACTACCCCGAGGAATGCCAGCATCAGGTCTACCATGCGCAAATGGTTTCAGGGAATGCCAGTTTTCTGCAGGTGCCGAACGTACAGGTGGTCTGCAACTGTATTAGCCTTTGTGTAGGCGTTTAGGTCTTCCGGTATGATAAATGTATTCTCGGGTATTAATGATAGGGATATACAGGCGGTGGAAAAGTGGTGGCCCTGAACCCTAAACCCTAGTCAACCCCTGCGCTCTAGCCCTTTTTTTCGGACAAAATCGCAAACTCTGAGCCCTCAACTTAACACCCTAAGCCCGCAGTGATATACATTTACCTTTGTATGTATGCATGCATGCGTGCATGCATGCATGTATCTCTCTATATATATATACACATGTATATGCGTATATAGATGCCTATATGACTCTTGCATCCCCTGGAGGTGTCCCCCCTGTCCTAGACTCTACGGTTCGAACTAATTATTGCCCCCGGAACCTTATTCCTATATGAGCCATAGTCTAAACTCCTGGTATCCTCCTTAATAACCCCTATACTATTCCCCTATATAACCACCCTTTAAGGAGTTTAGACCTTAGCCTATATGTACCAGTTAGATGCGCTGTTAAAGCCTGCAAGTCCAATGAAGGGCCAATAGCTGGGACATACAATAAGGGTTTGGGGTTTAGGGCTTAGGATTTAGGACAGCAAAAGACAGGTAGGGCGCATATTAGGGGCTCAGGGTTAGGACCTTAGATAAACTCTAAACCCTATGTAGATTTTTCAACTTTTATGTAAACTGTAATCCTTAAACCGTAAGCCTGAATCCTGAGCCCTAAACCCTATAAACCCTATGTACGTAAACCTCAAAGTCCAAGCCTTCGCCTTCGCTTTCGCCTTGGACTTTGGCGGCATCGCGAGACCCGCAACCTGGCGATTCCGGACTGGGATACCTCCAATGGGTCCCTGTGAAGGGGGTACAAGGGTCAGCAAAGGTAGTATAGTGCTGCATCGATACATATATGTATATAAATGTGTGTGTAGAAAGGTTTAGGGTTTAGGTTTTCAGGGGGTTTTGGGGGACCCGGCACCCTAATCCCGTTTTGGGTGTCAAGGTTCAGGTTCTTAGTTGCGGGCTCTCCTGGATTGTAACTCCCTTCCTTACTTCACCAGTCCATCCTGCCGGGGGTCCGGTCTGCGCAGTCCCAGGTTTTAGGGTTTAGGATCCCCTCACCCTTATGGGGGAGGGGGAAAAATTGAAACTTTCACCTTGGACCCCCCTTTATATCTTCTTACACCCAAATTTAAGGTTGGGGGGATGGTTTAGGGTTTAGGTTGCATGACAAAAGCAACGCTCATTGAAACATAAATCGCCTTTGATTCGATCAGAAGGACATTGGACAGCATTACATCAGTTTAAGGTTTACTGTGTAATGGCTGTTTCGGAACCCAAGTTGGGTCGCTAGTCTATGGAGACATGGTAAATGATATACTGCTCACATACTTTCTCTAAATCCTGAACCCTGAACCATGTAAACGTTATAAACCCAACAAACCCTTTAAGCCCCATTAACTCTATAAACACCCCCCCCAAATGCGGAGCAAAACAAAAAAAAACTAATCCTAAAACACCCGAAACACTACACATAAGATGGCAGCTTCCATTTTCCCCTGGATGCCCCCTAAATCCTAAACCGTGAACCCTAAACCCTAAACCATAAACCTTGAACCCTAAACCCTAAACCTTAAACCCTATACCCCTTTAAACCGCCAAACCCCGCCGGAATCCCTAAACCTTCAACCCTGTCTATCCCGATTTCAGCGCGACCCAAAGCCTTTCACCATGAGCCCTGGACCCAAAGACGATACCCGGCTCCTGACCCTGGGGTTATGTAGGGATAAAGTAGGTTATAGGGGTACTATTAGGATAATGGAGAAGAAAATGGAAACTACTATTTAGGGTTTTAGGGTTGAGGTTTAAGGCTTTAGGGTTTAGGCGTTTAGGGCTTTGGGCTGAGGGCTTCGGGTCCCTAAACCATCAACCCTAGGCTCTAAACCCTTTAAATGCAGATGATAGCCAAATCCCCTACACTCCATCCATGCCTCAGTGCCGACTCCCTACCCCCCCTAAACTAGCATGGAACATGGAAGGCCACGCAGGGACAGTCGTCTGGGGTTTACACAATGTTCAATTAGGGTTTTTCGATTCAGGGTTTGTGGGGCCAAGTTGAACAGCTTCCATGTTAGTTTGGGAGACCGTCTACCCTAAACCCTATGCCGTACACACATATCACACATCCCGAATGTTGACATCGCATGGTAAAAATTCCGGACAGCCCTTTCAATGCTCCATTTGGCTTTGGAGATTGGAGACCCCGCGCTCTAATCCCTAAGCCTGGGACCCTGAACACGAAACAACATCCTGACCCCCGAACCCTGAACCCACAACCCTACCAAATTTCAACCCCAAAACCTATCTGCGCCTCCCCAATACCCATAAGGATTGCATGTTTACCCATTCTGTCGGGCTACGCATTATCATTACAAGCATTTAGGAGTAAACCCTAAACCTTAAAACCCTAAACCCTAGACCCTAAAATCCCCTAAATCCCTAAACGCTAAAATCCCTAAACCCTAAACCCTAGGTAATCCCTTAATCATTTCAGTCCCAGTGACTGCAGCTGCAGCAGCGTAGCAGCGAACCTCTGAACCTCGGAACCCTGAACCCAAAACCCCTTCGGGACGGTCACTGGCTCCCACATGGGTGGTTGTCAAAATTATGCTCCCTTTTTGGGTCCATATTATAATACGGCACCTAATATTTAGGGTACCCCGAAGGGGACCATAATTTTGACAACCATCCATATCTATATACATATATATATATATACCGGGTTACGGTTAAGGAACTTAATTTAAGCTATATTATCCCCTATAATGCAGAAAATGCAATGTAAACTGTGGTAGTCTAGCTTAGTTTAAGTCACTATTATTGGCAAAACCATAGTAGATATTATGTATGCCCCCTATGGTGGCTAACCCTAAACCCTTACTCTGTAGACTTTAGAGAGAGAGAGAGAGAGAGAGAGATATATATATATATACACATAGGTATTATAATGTCTATACCGTTTTTACGGTTTAGAGCAAATCCTCGGACGGTCTCTGGGTACCTTTCAAAGGGATAGGCGGGATGTATAGAAAACTTAGAAAACATCGTTGAGGGCTTAGTGATGAAGATTTATGGTTGAGGGATATGCAAGGATTTCCTAGAATAATGGAGAAACAAGTGGAAAGTGACATGGAAAATGGGGGTAGAAAGGAATTTACAATCCTTTGAAAGGGGTTGTGGGGATCTTTGGGATTGACACGTTTGGTTTCAGGGCTTAGGGATTTAGGCCCAAACGCCCTACACTCTATAACCCTCTAAACCCCTGAACCCTAAACCGCGTTTAGGGCTCAAGGCTATGGGCTTGGGGTTTCAGATTCCGTGTGGGCCCGACCTGGCAGAGGTCCGGCTTCTCAAGCTTTAGGGTTTAGGGGTTTAGGGTTTAGGGTTTGGGGTTTGGAGATCTTTGGTTTAAGGGTTTAAGGATTTTTGCTGGAGAGTTTAGGGGTGTAGCGATCAAGGCATCCTCAGACATGGGGAGCTCCGCTCCTGTACGGCGAGTGGAGAACGGAGGACTTTTGCACCACCTGAGTAGCCTTTTTTTGGTGGTTGAACCTAGTAAGATTATATTCCTTATATAAAATACTATACCCCAAAAGGAGGATAGAATCTTTCTCTATATTGGGTACCATAGTATCCCCCCCCAAAAAATACTACTCACCTGGGATCCCTCAGAAACTGTAATGGCTAGGGGATTCTAAGCCCTAAGCCCTGAACCCTGAGCATTCTGAAGGCGCAAATCCTCAAACCCTCAACCCTCCACGCCAAGCCCTAAACCCTAAATCACACGTACTGCATGGATCCTTCAAAGGGCCCCAGATACCCCTGCCTCATATATCTCTACAACCAACGTAAAGGGTTTTGCATATCCCTGCAACTTCCCTATGAACCCTTATCCGTTTCAAGTTTGGTGAACATTGTTCCACCAGAGTTTCCATTATGATAATCCAGCCACAAACCCAAAAACTTGAATCCTTGTGGTGATGCACCACATATTGCCCATAAAGACCCTGTGTATCCGCAATGTCACCAATGTCACTGCATAGTCGGGATCAAGCCGCAAACCCCAAACCCTAAACCGACATCTTATGGCCATTGCTTTCGTCCCACCCCACTGCAGAGTGGCACATGCCTTCTGTATCTGAGGTTGCAGGTGAGCCATGATGGCCGGCCCTTGACGAGGCCCTTGAGCTCCAAAAGGAGCCCGCTGCAGGAGCCGCTCTTCGCTTCAGCCCAGGCGCTGGCCCCAGGACCGCTTTGCCATCGGCCACTGGCTGAGGTCTTGGGCTGCGGAGGTCGCACATGGCACGCAGTTGGCCGTGCGTCACGTTCCGCAGGATGAGCGCGTCTGCTACGGCCACAGCCTCCTCGTACCACCCGTCTGAGGCTTGATGAACGACCACGGCTTTGGCCAGGTGATCATGTGATCCCTTTATGAACCAACCCTAAAAACCCAAAGTCTGAACCCTAAGTGCCCTAAACCTTATGTTGCCCTACACACACATACATATATCTGGGGCACAATATACAGGCAAAGAGGGAGGGCGCGTGTGCACAGGGATGTCATTCCCTACCAAGGGTTGAGGGGTTTAGGGCTTCGGTGTCTTGCGTTTTGGGGTTTAAGGTTTAAGGGTGTAGGGCTTGAAGGTTTTGGGTTTGAAGGTTGAGGGGGTTAGGGTTCAAGGTAACTCGCGAAGGCAGAAGAATAGGTCATGGTTCAATACCCTGGGCGCCTTCAAGCACCCGCACCTCAAGGCTACTTTAAGTTGGACAGTAACTCTTAAGCCTATACCCCAAATCCTAAACCCTAAATCCTTGTCAGACCTAAGCTCTACAAATGCCCTACACCCTAATCCCACTATCACGCGTGGTTTAAGGTCTTTCCATTTCCTATATACCTCTCCTTCCTAACCCCTGGACACACTAAAGCCCTATAGCCTTAAATACCCCTATGTGTATATATCTATATATGCACACACAACCCTATATCCCCTACATACCCTACGCAACCCCTGTAAGCCTTAGCCCTAAGCCCTAAACCTCACCCTGCAACCCTAGGCCTCAGTAAAACCTTGCCCCGGGTGTCCAGCGCTGGCGAACAGGAGTAGGTTGCCTCAACACATGGTTTGGGCTTTAGAGTTAAGGGTTTTCGCGTTCCGGGTTTAGGGTTTAGGGTCTCGGGACTATATCCTTGGGGGTTGTATCTAGGGGCTACTATAAAGCTAAACCCTTAAACTATGAGGATCCATTTCCGTCGACCATTGCTAGCCCTAAACCCTAAGCCCGAGTGTGTTTGCCGCGGGTTACGCAGGGCGCGAAGGATGGAGTCCGCACAATCCCTGCTGTAACGGCAGCCTAGACCCTAAATCCCCAAGATCCCTATATCACCCTCAAACCCTAAACCCTGAACCCTAAACCCTAACCGCGTTATACATCTTATAACCTCAGATTTCTCGAATTTCCGCCGACAAGCGGCAAGGTTAAAGGGCTGCGGTGAAGCCGTCAAAAGCACCATTCCCGCTGGCAGGGTTTAGGGCCGGTAGGGTTTAGGGGTTTAGGGGCCTAGGGTTAGGGCCGGTAAGGGGATTAAAGGGGATTAGGCTCTATAGGGTTACCTAGAGGACCCAATGATACACAAATTTGTGTAACGAAAAATTCCCGCTCGATGCTCAGAAATGCGCACGTAATTTATAAGTTGCGCCCGTTTAATAAAAAGTGTTCGGGGATATTTCTATACCCTACCCTATTCCCAATTCCTGCCTTCAGAAAATGCCGTATCCCTGCTTGCACATGTACAAACGTGCACGACCCTTCTCATCGAGACTCTCATTTTCAGCCTGCGCCTCAGCTGAAGTGTCGCGCCCACTGGCGTACGTACAAACATTTTGCACGCTCCAGTGTGCGCATAGGGGTGGTCTTCTTGTGAGCCCGCCTTGAGAGACGAGCTATTCTCCCTATCATGTCCTCATCCGTCCAGCACATATAAGAGGTCAAATTCAAAACCATGCGAGCTGGAAGTTGATGCTGTAGTTGTAGTCTTAGCTGATTTGGCCCAATTGCGGTTTGAGGTTTGGGGGCGAAGGGATTAAATAAATTTGGGGCCCAGATAGCGATCAAAAAATTCTCAAACAGGATAGGTGCATGAGGTGGCACATCATGTGGATCTTTGGACGCACGCGGTACAGCTTGAAACCGTGTCTTGCAGTCATAACTGCAAGGGTCGAGAAACCATCCTTGCATAGGACCATGGATGAACCAAATGATTATGATCCATATTGACTTCCTTATTCGTACAGAACCCTATTTAACCAACTTGGTACTTAAGAGGGCAAGCTTCGAGCATTCGCCATCCATCGTTGCAGATATCTTGAACACTCGTCCCTGGAATCCACATCCCGTGCCCGTAAACAGCTCTCCAGAATCTGTCTGATACCCCCACCGTGAAGCGCATCACGTCCAGCAGTTCTCGATACTTTGGGTCCTTATATTAAAGTAGGGGAAGTTGTGGGTTTTGTAGAGTGTGCCCGATATAACATTTAGTAGTGGCTATATATTATTAATTGAAAGTAGCTAAAAGCCCATAAAAGCATTATCCGGTATATATGGTATATACTTTAACAATCCCTTTGTACTCCATGGCAAAATCATAAGCCCTAAACTCTAAAACCTAAACCCTAGAAACTTCCGTTACCCATGGTCAATCAAAGATGCGAGCGAGGCTGGAGCCACGTGAGCGAACTCCTCATTGAGCCAGGATCCGACGACTGCGCAGTCGTGCCCCTTGCCCAAACCAGCCGGGTAGCTGGTATACCTAGGCGGTCTATACATATAGGGTTGAGGGGAAGGGATTCTCGGGGTGGATATGTTTGACCAATATAATTTAGGCAAAGGGCGATTTGCAGCACTTCAAGGTCATGTAGTTGAAGGTGTCAATCGAAGTGTGTTTACCAGTGCGGCGCACGAAGTTTTCGAACCTTTCATAGGCTCTCTGCATGCGGCGTTCCATCGACCCGCCTCCGAACAGATTCATTCTGCCAGCCAAAACCAAAGATGACGCGTACAAGTCCTTGCCGATTCCGGCAATGGCCCACGTATGGGCCGGATCCACCAAAGCCATCCTACTTTCCTCCCCATTGGGAAGACTTCTCAGCGGTGAGGGTGGCAACCACTCTTTGAAAGGACTCTCCGGTTCATATCCAGCAGGTAGATCTCGAATGGCCCCCTTAACATCCCACCATGCCTGAGTTCTGGGTAATTGTTCGGGGTAACTTATAGGGACATTTGGGGTAATTAGTACAACATGGCCTCATCACCCTGTTCGGAAACCAACCCCTATAGCTTGAAATTGCATGTATTCAACATTGGGTCCTTCCTATATAACTAAATCGTTACTATTGGGTGCAGCTATGTATTTTAGGGGGAAGTTTAGTGGGATGATGATTTCCAACCAGGGCTCGTCAATGTCGCAGAGATGGCATTTGCGATTGCAATTAAAACCGCAGGATAGCTTGAAGGCCGTCCGCAAAAAGGGCCAATCCCCTTTGGTCCCAAGGTAAATCAATCTGAAATGGAAAGAGCGCTTCTTCCACTGTACCTGGGGCTCCATGCAAACAAGAACATTTAACAAAATGTGTACAAATTCCATATAGGTATACATACTAACCCTTAAACCCTAAACCCTGAACCCTATCTAGTGTTTGATGTAATGGGCCTCAACACCATCAGTTTGCAAAGCCAGAAGGTCCTTCACTATCGCCTCCAACACAGCATCGATCGTTTTGGTTTTCACGTAGAAAACGGATGGCACCACTGCCAACAGAAGACGGGAGCATAGTGAATGCCTCAGGGCACCATAGCTAAAACCACGGATCTGGACTTGCAGGCTGTTTACAAAAAATCAAGAAGACCCCATACAACACTTGTACAGAGGCACCCGGAAAGGTTGGATGTGGACATGTCAGGGCTCGTAATCAGGGGCTGGAGGCTCAGCACCATTATGGGTTTCTTGCCTTTGCCACGACCCTCGTCGCCGTGGAGAAAGAATGGTATGGCCATCCGAGGGCTTCCTTCAAATTGCATCGTAGGGTGAATGGCCTTGTAGTAGTGCCAAAAAGTTTGCAGCGTATCCCCAAATGTATCAATGGAGTCCATCGAATTTCCTCCTAATAGGAAGTGATCTCCAGACTTGAAGATGGTTCTGACCCAATCTGAAGGCCGAAGCAACGGGTATTCTACGATCTTCGTTCGCAAGGCGCGGCCCTTTCTCGACATTCTGATGAGCACATCTGTTTTCGAGATTGGGACGGGCAATGACCGAGAAGTCTTTTGAATCAGTCTGTGCAGATTGCGGCACATGTGAGGATCATCGTAGCTATTCCCACAAGCAGCCAGCTTCTGAAGCATTGGGTCCACAATTCCTGAGCATGGTTTGCTTACGCCTTTCAATCCCAAAAGTGATTCTTCACCCAACTATAACCCTCCATCATACCCCTATCCCGCTAAACCCTAAACCCTGAATACCCTTGCTGGTAGGACGTAACATGCCAAGACTCCATGAGCTCTGAGTCTGCTGTGCGCCACCCTTGCTAATCTCACGACCCGGGCCGCTGAGTCTGCCTAGGTCACAGCAAAGCTTATACAAAACGTTGAACCTAAGGGCCAGTGCCTCCATTATCTAGTCGTTTCTTGGGAGGTTGGATTTTTGGGGTCTCCTACCTGTGTGATACCTGTTAGAAGTTGTTGTGCTGAATCCTGCATGAACCCCATATAACCCATATAGCTATAAAAACTTTAGAACATATATATGTATATAATGTCGATTACAATTGAGGCAAATCGCCACAACCCATTGCAGAACAAGATTCCTGTTAGCCCTCAATCCCAATCCCAAAACAATGGAATGTACACAGACTACTTCAACTTTAATCTACCTAACTCCAGACTGGAAGCTAGCTTATGCATATAAACCCCATGGCATAATCCCTCAACTGAAATGAAGCTAGTTGCCCCATCTTCGAATCCAATTAACAGCTCATCCGCCAGATCCTCGTCATCTCTGACGTTCACATCCTCGATGCGAAATCGGACTCCTGCAGCAGGCCAGTATAAACTAGAAGGGGTGTGGAACACTCCAAGGGTCCTGGGGGTAATTCCTCTTCCTCGAATACATCATCGGGCACACCTGTCCAGATTGAAAAATTGAAGGATGTGCCACAACACTAGATCGATGGTAATTGGGTTGGTGCTTTGCGCGCACTTCGCTGTTGAGCATGCGTTTGCAGCTTTCTCGAGCTGGCCAGAAGTGAGTTTGACGTGAAATCTGTTCCCCCAGAATGGCCTTGCCATCTACATCTAATTTCAAGCACTGCGCCAGTGCAGGCTGACATACTTGTCAACACACAGCCGTCTATGGATCACACCACAGGAAAGCTAAAGATCAGGGGCATCCAAAATCCATGCCCAAATCAAAGTTGCTCACTTCTTCGCAGGCTTAGCCGGCTTAGCCGGCTTGGACTTGCGCTTTGCACCAACCCGACCCTTGCTTCCCCCGCTCCCAACTGACGAAGGCGTCGTGGGCTTCATCTGCCTTCATGGGGTGGACATATGGCTGGGCACTGAATTGACTGTGGCATGTGCTGAGTAACTCTGAATACAAGCCCCGCCTTGCGCGCACCACAAGGTTGTTCAGGGCCACATCCAATCTTGTGCATTCCGCAAATGCAGTCAAGATCTTCTTGGCCACTTCAGGCCTAGAGCACATACCATAATGCATTCTTTGACCAAAGGGATGGTAAAGGGGTAGTGATTGCTTGAGATGTCTTACCAGCGTTGGCAGGTAAAGCCAATTACAAAGTCAGAAGCGCATCGATAGATTGCTGACAACATGCAGCCAGCCTCGCAACCTTGGCAGTGGCAACATCCTCCTGTAAATCTTCCATCAGCTCATACTGCTTCTTCAACTTATCCAGCTGCGCTTGGAGAGCCGTGGCTAGCCTTGTCAGGATTATTGTGTTGAGTCTTCGTGGGGCAACTTAAAAAATCAAGTTTAATATACAGCCAGGATGCGGGGCCGCTCTCGGATTATTCATCGCCTGTATCTTGTCCTTGGAATCGTGTGGGTCGATTGTCCTACTTGGGGTTGGGCACTACAAACTATACAGGTGGTCTATGGCCCGGGCCAAGACAGCATCCGTAGAATCCATTTTGCGGCCAGCAATCTCAATAAAGCTGGGCAACATAGCGAAGGGAGAGGCATTCTGCCGCAAGGTTGGATATGTGATCCTCAAATTCAAACAGCATGCAAATACAATTTGAAAGACTACATGCATGTTGATAGTATATACAGGACCCAATTAATTGCAGGCGAGAAGCTTGAAAGCTCCCCCTCCAGTCACCGCAGCCTGAGGCGATGACTCCGGTGGAGCACCCAACTTTTCCAACAGCTTGTCATCACCAGCCGTGATCTCGGGGAGGTCGCTCTCGAACAAGGTGCCATTCTCATCCTGATGAGTTCATTACATATGTGAGGCTTTGCAACATAGGGTTACGTATAGGCTTCGGGATTTACATCGGATGGGCCAGCGCAAGATCAAGGAAAGGGTTGGGTTGCATGTAGTTTAGCGCTCCTCCATGTCGACGTTGCCTTCCATCTGGGTAGCATCTCCTTCCTCGTCTATGAAGAGGAACGTGTCTTTCAAAATTATGCGGATTTCCTCCTCCCCATGGATCTCGTTGGCACGTTTCCGGCCAGGATGCTGGTCGGCCCAGCGCCAAGCATTGGCGATCATCTTCCTCGGTTATGGAATTGAAGCCCCCTAGGAGTCCCACAGCATGAATATTCCCAACAGGAAGATGGCACAGTTAAGGTTCAAAGCCCTTGTCGAAATGGCGATAAAGCGCCCCCGCCTCATAAGCCAACTGAACCCAGCCCTGTACATAAATTGCCCCATACATTGGAACCCACGCATACCCCCAGGCTGGATCGAGTTTGCTGGGATGAGCTGCATCAAGCTACAGGAGGCAGGATCTCAATTTTGAGGTCATCAATGGGGTAGCATTATAATTTGGGAAATGAACTTGAGGCAGCAGACTTGGTCCACTTCGCCTCGAGCTCTAAGTAGACCTTCGTGTACCAACCTCCTTCCTTCGCCAAGCGCTTCATCTTGGTACGCCACTGCTTCAACTTCAGCTCCACGCGACCAAAGTCAGCGTTCTTAAGCAGCAGCTCTCTCAACTTGAAGCCTTGCAAGTATGGCGGTTGCTGCTAGGAAATCTGAGGTTGTTTGTTCTGGATGTTTGGGTTGTTTGTGCCGGGGTGGGTTTGGCTTCTGGGACTCAGGCGTAAATGTCTAGCTATGGGTGGAGGAATAAGCTAGCGGCATGGCATGTTAACATAATCAAAGGCACGACCTTCACTTGACTTCCAGAGGCGCATAGCATCTGGGGAAGCCTTCACCAGGCCGTTTGATTTAGGCCTGAAATAGCGATACATCCTGAGCTTGTTGGGTCAGCGATTGAGCAGCACAATCCTGAGAATATATCATGCAGAACCCTTGGCAGCTAAAGCGCTTCCACCATGTCGAATCCCTCTGCTCAGGGATGCGGATGCTTGACTCAGGCTCCTCACTAGAGGCCTCATCATTCTCTGACACAGAGCGGTGGAGCAAGGCCTCGTGCGAGGTCTCGTGGGCTGGGGCAGTTGAGGTTGGCAAGGCTGAGGCTTGGGGTGGGGTTGGGGCAGATTCTCGGGTCGGGGCCGGGGCTGGAACCGGAGGTGGGGCCGGGGCTGGGGCCGGAGTCGGGGCTCGCCCTCGGCTCCTTTTGCTGCTCCTGCTTGCTGCAGACCTAGCTCTTTTGATTGACGTGTTGGAGCGCTCGAACCAGCGGGGGTCTTGGGCATCCTGCTTGGAATCATAGCTAGACACATCCTTCAAAGTTTCCGGAAAAGCCCCAGCAACGTGACGAGCAGCTGCTGCAGCAATCACAGGAGCACCTCCCAAGCATTAAGAGGCAAGAAAACATGCCGTTTTTTTTAGTTTGGGGCTCATGAACACACTATATATTATAAAGCTTACAACCCCAACCTAACCCCACCACTCCTTCTTCCTCTGGCGCAGGCAACGGTGGCTGCGAAGCTTGCAATCCTGCAAGGCTGGCCTGTAGGTCTGCTATCTTCTTCCTGGATGCCTAAGATAACTCATGCATTCACATGCAGTTCATGACAGAAATGGTTCTGCATGATGAGTTGATAATTTGGATAAGCGGCTGCAATCAAAGCATCTATATTCATTCCAGCAGACATGTCGCCAACGTTTTCCGTCAACAAAGGGATCCCAGCGGCCAGGGTACCACAGGACGAAAGACGTGACATACCAGCTCGTGAGCAATTGCAGGCTGCAAGGTGAGAATTTGAAGCAGGGTGCTTGCAAACCTATAAGATTTTGGGGAGGCACATAGGCAATTCAGCCCGATTAGGCCCAATACTCCCGAAATTTGCCGGAATCAGCCCGAATCAGCCCGAATCCCGTCTAACTTTGAGGGTCAAATGAGCACTTTTTATATTTGCGCCCGGTTGTGGTTATTTGCGCCCGAGTTGCGCTTATTTGCGCCCGAGTTGCACTTTCAATTTCTGCTCGAATTTTTCGGGGCAAGCCGAAATCTCCGAAAAAGCTCCGAAAAGCTTTGAAAAAAGCTATGTAGAGCCCGAATTCAGCTAAGCTGGCCCGAGCAATCCAAATTGCTTTAGAACAAACCCGAAAAGAAGGGCTATGGCTGCATGACTCCATCTTGCCGGGAGTAGCTGTCCACCTCAGATGAGGCATATATGGAAAGCTTGCACGTTGTATTTGCGCGTTCTGCCTGCTACATGATTGGTGAAGCCTAGACGCTTGCGCTTGAAGCTCTGCCCTGAATGCCCTCATAGCGGGCTGGAACTCGGCAGGTATCCTGCTCATGTACGTGGGGGGTATAACTCGCTGAAGAAAGGACTGAACACATGTCCTAACATGCATGACACAGGTCCTGACATACTTGCAATTGTACATGTACTCAAAGACGCTGGGCATGTTTGCATCCATCCAGCAGTCGTTCAGCGGGAGTTCCTCGAAGATTTGGGCAGGTGTTTTCTGCTTGTCGATGTAGATAGCAAATCGCAGCGGGGCCAGAGCTTTACCTTGGAGGGCTGCTTGGTACACCTTGTGGATTGCCACGCCAAGACCTGTGGGATATGACCTCAAATCAAGACATTGCATACACAATCTATATACACAACAAGGCTCCTCTAATTTACCACCGCTGGAGGCAAAACCCTATGCTGTCATCCCAGGAGCTGAGTGCTCTTTAGTTGAGCAGAGCCAGTCCATTTCAAGTTGCCAGCAGCATCTCGATACTTTCCTAAGCTTGATTAAAGATATATAATACAGAGCTGCCAGAACCAAGAGAATGCTTTAAATTGCCGCAATTATGATCACGCCTAGGGACGGCTCGTCTTGACCTTGGCCTTTTCCCTCACAGTCCTTCGTAGGGGCCCCTTATCCAACAACCCAATGGTGGTCATATTGGAAACCATCATGGTACCCTTCGGGCAGGAGTGCCCGTGCAGCATCATCCAGAATCGCACGGAGTACACCTAGGCCAGCCAGGGCTTGGGTTAAGATCTGTGGCTAGCAATGGTTATTGCAGGGAAGTCTCGTAGCAAATTCTGTTCTCCAGATATTGCCATCGTACATGTGAGAAGAGGAGTGATTGCCAAGGTTGCTCAACGAGGTAGAATAGATTACGAGCCAACGCCAGCATCACGAGGAGTGTCATCCTAAGTTGGTGGCCACAAGAAGCGCAACTTCCATAGTCCAATCTAAGTCAATAGCTGCAAAAATCACATAACAGCTTCCAGGTATGGATCTACACTCTTGGGGCAGGGGGCTTCTAAAATGTTGTTCAGAAAAGGTTCCGACTCACACATTCATTCGAGGACGCCACTGAAGGAAAGGGTGTGTGGCCATGCGGATTTATGGGGCTCCTCATCGACGTCCCACGATTAGGCGCTCCCCAAGATGCGCAGCAGGGGGCAAAGAGTGCAAGTCCCTGCGGAACCAGATTGAGAAGCGCGTAAACGCATAACCTTGCACAGATCCCAGTATACAAGTCCCACTTGTGGTGAGCACACCTATGTGCATGGAACATATATTCAGAACAGGGGCAGGTATCCAGCAGGCTGGAGGAAGTCCATGACACGCGCATCATATGTCAAATCAAAGTTGGCTACTCTGTAGCCATATTTGGACCTTGGACATGCATGTGGGTGATGGGTAGATCAAAGGTTGCGGGGGCCAATATATGAGAGGGAGAGCAGTATATGCTTCCTAGATGCATTCGTTTGGAAACCCTGGCCATTCCCGAAAAGCATTCGAAGAATTGGTAGTTCAAGTCCCACTCCAATCGCGTGTCCCACATCAACAGAAGAACCTTATCTCTAGCTAAGCATATGGCATGTTGAAGTGTACTTACTCGCCACGCTGGATAAGATGCAGGCTGTAGCAATGAACACCTGGGGACTGGGTGTGTCCACAATCATTATACCATGCATGATCAGCTAAACTTGCCATCGGGCCTTGGGAGCTTGGGCCTGAATCAAGCCAGTCAGCACCGACGCTGCCCTCTCCATGGCAAAAACTGTTGCCTAGCGACTAATGTGTTATTACTTGCAGGAGCAGGCGGCCATTGCCCAGGGCCGAGATGCGAATAACATTGCATTTACCAGAACTCACCCTAGCTGATCGACAATGGCAACCAGCACCACGGTAAAACTTCCAACACTTGAGCAATCATGGCCCCGAAAATGTAAGGCTTCAGCCACAGCAACCCCAAGAGAGTAACACGCCAGCTGTTCAATCCAAGCTAGTCAACTCCCCTGCCTTCGATGCTTGCTCGCACTGCCCAGACTTCGACCCGCTTCGGCATGCAGATGCGTAGGGCACCTGGCGACAGTGGGATGTTTGCAAAAGGGCTAAGGAAAGTCTATGGGGCAATGGGGCATGACTTTTCGATTGAATATCTACTCAGGCCTATCAGAACCCGATTTATTATAATATATATACTATATAATTTTAAATAACCCTGTACCCCCCTCAGGAATCATATATAATTAGCAAGGCTGGCAAAGTTAGGCGCTAGCATGTGCTTTCGATGGCCGCACCACGTTTGGCCAGCTTAAGTTGGAATACTAGTGCAGGATATAATGGGACAGCCCATGCATGCGCGGACTTGTCAATTTTGTGGTTGCTCGCGCGTCCACCCATTGTCTCGACCCTGGCCCAAGCTGGCTTACCAAGCTTGATTCCCAAACAGGAATATAGCGCTCTCAGGCACAAGGATCCCCATATAGGACCACAAGTACAATGGTCGCAGCACATCGCAAATGCATGTGCGCTTGCCCAACGCAATCGCTCACTGAGCCTAGATAGAGCCCTATTAAAACAGCAACGCTTGGGGTGTAGCATGAATAATATTAGCTAGGACTCAGCTGCATTGCAAGGTAAATCCATGGAGCGCGATTGGCTCCTCACATCGCCTTCGGATCAAGGCGTGTCCCGGTATGCCTTAAATCGACAAACAATTCTACAAGTGGTGATTATATGCTGTCTCCACACATGATTGCAAAACTCCCCCAATATTGCAGAAGCAGCTTACCTGCTTGGCAGCTTCCTTCGCCTCTTCTAGGCTTTTCCCGGCAGCAATCGCTTTGGCCTTTGCCCTCTGATAGGCAGCCGATTTTCTTGCATTCTTCTTCTTTGTGGAGTCCTCACCATCATCATCATCATCAGCCTTGCCTCCTCCATCGCCTGCCGCCTTGCCTTGCTTTGTCTGCTTGGGGTCTTTCTTGCTGGTTTTCTTGCTGCTCCCTCCTTTCCCATTCTTTGCGTTCGCTTTGCCCTTGCCGCTTGACTTTGGGGCCTTTGGGGACTTACCTTTTGGGGCTTCCTCAACTGGGACTTCTTCATCATCAGTTGGGCTTTCTTCCTCAGGGTTTTCGTCAGCCTCTTCGACCTCCTCAGGCTTTGCGATCTTGGCTTTGGCCTTACCTTTGGGGGTCGCCTTAGCCTTTGCTTTGGGGCTCGATTTCGCCTTTGCTTTGGCGGTCGCCTTAGCCTTTGCTTTGGGGGTCGCCTTCGCCCTTGCCTTTGGGGCTGCGGCTGACTTTGCTGTTGCTTTTGCTTTGGCCTTTGCTTTGGCCTTTGCTTTGGCCACGGGTTTCTTTGTGGTATCATCGGCCTCTGCTTTTCGCTTTGCTTGCTTGGTGGCTCCTTTCCATGGCATGTTGGAACTGCTGGCTGTTGGATCCGGGGTTTCATCGCTGCCTTCATCATCATCATCATCATCATCACCCTCCCCATTTTCATTTTCTTCGTCATCTTCCTCCTTCTTCTTGCCAGCCCGACCGCCGCCACGTCCGCCCCGGCCACCACGCCCTCGCCCTTTTCCCCTGCCCTTGCCCTGCTTAGGCTTAGCTGCGTCCGCAATGGCTGTGAGCTCGCTCGGGCTCAAACATGCCTCCTTTTGGACTGCCTCTGGCGCCTCCCCATTCTTTGCTGCTTCCTCCTTTACCAAGGCCTTGTCCTCCTTAGGCTCCTTAACCTCATTTGCATTGGGTACCTTCTTTGGCTTCTTTGCCGTATCCTCCGCCATTTCCGTTTTGGGTTCGTCGTTTGTCTTACGCTTCTTCTTTGGCACCTCCGGTTTCTTTATCGCATCTCGCTTGGGGGGTTCCTTGCTGGGATTCTTCTTAACTTCTTCCTGAAACTTTTTGCATGTGTTCTCGGCATCCGAATCCTGTACGTAAGCACCATGACTGACACAAAAAAGCATGAAGCTCATGCATGCTTGCAGCTCACAGTCATGCTTGAAAGAGCTGTGCGTGCAGGATTAAGCTTATAAATCGACCTAGCCTCCATTTCGGTTGGCGTGATGGTACCCAATCTCCCCAACGCAGCGGAATTGTCTTCGTTCTTAGTAGCCTTGCTCACATAATTTGCCAGGGCCTCTCCCTCATCAAGAGACATCGGGAGCGTGTCCGTGAGATCCGGACCTGCAGGCAAGCATGAATACGGGCTATTTCAGGGTACATGGTGACCAGTTAAAATTTCAAGTATGGGAGGTAAAATTTGCCAAACGGGTCTAGATACTTGGGGTCGATGTAGGTGCCTGCTCCTGCTTCTGCTTCTGCAAAAGGAGCTGCTGTAGGTGCTCTCGCTCAGTCTCCAAACTCTGCCAAATGACCAACTGATCTAAGTGCGCTTGAGCTTCTATCAGTTGCAACTCTAGCTGACGACGAGGGCTAAGCTTGAGCTTCGGCGCTTCGTTGCTGGGGGTATGCTTCGGCACTTCGTTGCTGGGGGTAGGCTTTGGCACTTCGTTGCTGGGGGTGGCTTTGGTTTCCAGCTCTGTTGATGCAGCAGTGCTTGAAGGCTTCAAGTCATTGGCCGCCCTAGGCTCAGGCTCTGGAGGCACATATGGAGGAGGGCCTTGATCTGGGAACCTCATGGTTCTCTGGGTGCAGCGCTCCTTTTTGAAGGACTCAATATCGTTACTCAATGCATCGCAATTGGCACACATGTAAGCCATCGCAACCACCTTGCGATGGACAGCATTGCGCCTGCAACGGAAGCTTGCGAAAGCCTGCTCACTCCGGCTTGATGCACGGCAGTCAGTGCAGATAAAGCCACACTTCATGAGAACATGCTTGCAGTAGGGGAGTGGCTTTGCCAGCTTCTGAGCAGACTCTGGAGACCTCAAGCCTTCAGCGAATTTACTATCAAGTTCTTTGTATGCAACATGCTTAAGACAGTTATGGTTGCCATGCATATACAATCCGAAGGGCTAAGCTTTGGTGGAGGTGTATGAACAGCGCTGGCTGCAGCGCTGCAATCACTGGCTCCTGATCCTGGATCTCGCTCTGCGCTGGCTGCAGCGCTGGCGCGTGATGCTCGACCTGAAGCTCTGCAACGCTAATTCATGTAAAGATTTGCTTGTACCAACATGAGCGGCGCACTCGCAACTAACTGCATGCAAGCTGCCTGCATTCGTGACCCCCATGGTGGCGGGCTCGGGCTTTTCCTCCTACAAAATTCCCACACATGCTATGCTTAACCAGCAGTACCTGTCTAGACAACTGGTTCACATGTACAGTCCTCCAGGCCAGCAGGAATTTCAGGGTCATCTTCAAAGTCGGCTTCCGACTCATCACCTTCCTCATAGGGAAAGTCTTCATCATCGGCCGCACTCGTATCTCCTGTAGGATAGGATTCGTGGCATCTAGTGGATTGATATAGAACTAGGCACCATGCACAACATCAACGGATCAAGAGAAGCTCCTGCATCAGACATGCCTAGACCAGTCATCATTCTTCGTAACTCGGAACTCCGGGGAGTATGCGGCCGCTTGGCCATCCTGGTAAATAATGATACGCATCGTTTCAAAATCCAGGATTCTTTCTTGACTTCTGCACCTTAACTTGCCCAGATGGATAAAGCAAGCCAAGCAGATGCAAGGAAATCAACCTTATATAAAACCTGAGAGCAGATGAGGTACGTGTTGGCAATCGCTTTCCCCGTGGCGTTGCCATGGTCAAGAATCGAGATACGAGGTCCTCCAGGGCATAGATGCTCGTACGCGTTCCTGAGTTCATCTGCAGATACATGGAGAAATAAGGTTTAGGGGTCGAGTCCTGCATGATTACTATCCATGCCCCCGGGCTACTTGAAGGATGAGGGATGGTTCAAGGTAAGGGCATGAAAGAGTTTTGGTTTAGAAGCGCATGTGCAAAATGATTAATGTGTATTCTGGAAGGGTTGAGGGATTTGGGCGCTACATGATTATGGCAAGTTATTGCATGTCAGCCATCATTTTCAGCTGAGTGTCCGTAGAAGGAAATTACAGGCTCTAGAAGGGCGGAATTCTCAATGACAGCTTGTCTGTCAATCCCGGTAACAAGCCGAACCAATCTCCCTTTGGCAGCGCGAGCAGTAAGCCCCTGAATGTCCAGCCAGGCATGTATGACAGCATCTTGTGCTGGGTTGTGCCCATCCGAAGCACTAGCTGACACAAAGACGTCATCCCCCGCCGCTGCATCAGCTTCAGAAGCCATCACCCCTAACAGACAACCAGGCTTGCCTCGTTCCAGCCTAATGGCTCCCGGAAAGTTAGCTCATCAAGAAATGCAGAAAACAACTAGCAAGGGACAGCAAGCGAACTTATCATAAAGCGAGCCAGCGCCACTTGCCAGGACGCGATGACAATGGACTTGGCCTTCCAGAGCGCGCACAATACATATGCACATCCCACCTGCTCGCACAGCATGCCAACATCCACACCAGCCTCCGCCTCCGCACGAAAGGGTCAAGGGGCAGCATGCTTGAGTGCTAGCAGCTGCAAATTGTGGGAGGTTGGGGACACATGTGGAGTTAAATAGAAGATATGGCACTAGTACAATCCCAAGAAGTGCTCGATTTGCAAAATGCGCTCGTGTTTTAAACTTTGCGCTCGTTTGGGGATTTCCGCTCGATGCATCTAAAAGTGTATCGAAATACGGGTTGAGCACTTATTTGTGTTACGATGGGTGGTCCAGGTAGGTTCCGAGCATCCATTGTTGTTGGGGGATCCTCACCCAGCAAACACCCTAAAACCTACACCCCTGAAGCCTAAACCCTAAACAAAACCGACGCACCCCTAAAGCCTGACCAAAACCTCAACGCATAAACCCTACACCAATAACCCTAAACCGTAACGTTCTTATCCCTAAACCCTAAACCCTAAATCCTAAACCCTAAACCCTAAACCCTAAACCCAGGTAAGGGCGACGCATCCCATCAGCCAAGGCAGCCAGGATGCGAAGCGACCAGGCGCAAGGGCAATGCCACCTGTGCGGTTTGGGGTTTTGGGCTTCAGGGTTTAGGGGTTTAGGGTTTAGGGTTTTAGGGTTTCAGGGTTTAGAGTTGAGGGGTTTAGGGGTTCAGGGTTTAGGGGTTAAGGGGTTTAGGGTTTAGATATTAAGGTTTAGAGTTTAGGGGTCTAAGTGTCGGAAGTCTGCGGGCTAGGGTTTCGGCTTAGGGTTTAGGCTTTAGGGTCTGGCCGTTGGAGGGCTTGAGACGTTAAGGGTCAAACGCTTGGTTCTTAAGCCAAATCAAGAACACGCAAGAAGCGAGGGCCATGCGGGATGCTGGCTTCAGGGTTCTTCCCCTGGGTTGGGGCGTAACCCAGTCTTGTTATATCCAACCTGAAACCCCAGAGCAGCCAAAACACTTGCCCGGAATACTTCAAAAGAGTCAACAACGCCTCTGCCTCTATCCCACATACTTCTGGGATTTCAAGTATATACAGCTACAAATAAACACACACACACACACATATATATATATATATCCATATATATATATACATATGAGTGCCTAGCGAAATCTTATGCGAGGTCTGGGGGGTATCGGTTTACGAAAAAAATGCACAAGTTTGAATCTCATGACCAGCCTAGAGATGTTGTCGTCCCTGCCATAGATTCATCCGACACACATATGATCATAAGAGCCCATGAGGCTGCGAAGGGCTATGTGCATATATGAGCTATAGTCTAAACTCCTAGTATCCCCCTTAATAAGCCCTATAATAGTCCCCTATATAATCCCCTTTAAGGAGTTTAGACTAGAGCTCATATTAAACCCTAGACCCTATAAACTACCCTATAATCCGAGTTTCCATTTCATTTTCCATTTTCTTTTCCATTTGATTCTCCATCATTAGGGTATAATAGCTCATATATATATATACACTAACTCCTGAGATGGTACTTACAGTCCCTGCCTCAACCCTGTACCCCAAACCCCGAACCCCAAGCCCTAAACCGCCCTCAGGCCCTAAACCATGGCACTTCTGGTATGGGTTTAGGGTTTAGGGTTAGGGTTTAGGGTTTAGGGGTTGTACCTACAACAAGTTCTTAAATCATCCCTGAAATTGGGGTTTAGGGTGGTACCTACCTTGCCTGGAAGCCCGAAAAGCCCTGCGTTGTGGACCTTCTGGTCTTGTTTGGCTATTGCTCCCGCCCAGTAAAATTCTATTAAACAGATCCAGACCCTAAATTCTGAAACCTAAACTCTAACCCTAAGCCCAACTATTATACTATGAGTATTATCCAACCTTAGAACCAAAACCCTGAATCCTCAACTTAATAAGTGGGGCAATACCCAAGGTATATTTCGTACCACGAGCCGTTCGCCTGGGAGATCGCCCGTTGCACGGTCGGTGCGCGCTGGAGGGCTCCAAGCATGAAGTGCAAGCTCTACCCACACGGTTTAAGGCTGTAGGGTTTACGGTTTAGGGTTTAGGCCTCAGGCTTTAGGTTTAGGGTTACAAAGGGGATGTAGGGGTTGAATAGGGTTGCATGGTGATGTATAGGGTTTAGGATTTGGGGCTTGGTGTGAAGGATTTACGGTTTGGGTTTGATTGGAGGGCTTGGGGCTGAGTGCATTGGGTTGAAGGGCAGCGTGGCATGGCGGGTGTGATGACTCGCGAGTTCCAAATTGGGCTTTCATGCATCGTGAGGTAGGGGTTCAGCGTTATAGAGTTTTGGTTAAGCGTATTTGGGAAAGGCACCATGTCTTTCCAGTCAATGGAGACAAAGTGTGCAGACCTCAAAAACTGAACATTAAACCGACTCTGAAATTGATGGAGAATTGGGATGCCTAAGCTCTAAACCGTATGTTGTTCATGGGCAAAATGGAGTCCTGCAGAAGTCTTGGGTACTCTGCAAAGGCATGGCAGGCTTCATTATCTTGTCCACTCCTTCTTTCCCTGCTAACAAGCAGCAAGTCGAGGGGGCTTGATTGCTTGCAGGTAAGCTAAAAAAACCTCTCCTGGTCTCAAAGTGCTACGAACTGCTTAATCCTAAACCTTGCAACCCTAAACCTTGGAAACCTAAATCCAAAAACCCTAAGCCCTATAACCCTAAACCCCTAAACCCTAGAACCTCTAGAACCTCTAGCCCCCTAGGCCCAAGTTGTAGACCCTACTTAGACCCTTAAATGTCAGGGATGCTCCGTTATGGGTTGCGATGGGCCATCCATGGTAGACGGCCTGGATACAAGAAGTAAACACAGTTTTTGGCTTAGGGTTCACAGGTTTAGGGTTTACAGTGTGCCCTGAGTCCTAACCCTAAATGTTAGGGTACAATGCCTACGCACCAACTCAGCAAACGTTTTCAGAACGCAAAGAGTTGCTGCCTTCACGGCTCCTTGTTTAAGGTTTTTCGGTTTAGAGTTTAGGGATTATAGCCTGTCTGGGTTGTCAGTGTAAGGAAAGTGGGCTAGGCTACCGCTACAAGGAAAACTAGCTTTAAGCCCTTTAACAGCCACCCAATCAACACAGTTCTTCGTTTTACATGAGTAGCGTTTTTTGGTGGTTAAACCCAGTAAGATTATATTGCTTATATAAAATACTATACCCCAAAAGGAGGATATAATCTTACTCTATATTGGGTACCATAGTATCCCCAAATAAAATACAACTCACTTGGGGCTTAGGAACCTTAAGCCCTAAACCGCTTGGGCTTTAGGGGTCTACAGGACTTTGGGCTTAGGGTCAGGCATCCTAAATGCAAAGAACCCCAAACCCTAAACCCTTCACTTCTGAAGCGGCTTGAACTTTAGAACTTTGGAAATTGGGTTTAGGGTTAAGGTTTAAAGCTTAGGGTTCAACAGTGAAGGACCCGCTTTTTCTAATGTCACGAAGCAAGGAAATTCTTCTTATCAACCTCCTAAACCCTACACAAGCCCCCCCCCCCCCCACAAGCACTTCCAATTTCCGGGGGAGTCCCCGGCGCCTCCCGGCATAGGCGTTAGTACCAAACAGCCGCAGCTCTGGATCTAGGTCTCCTAAATCCCCTAAACCCTAAACCTTGGGGTCTAGGGTTTAGGTCCCTAAACATTAAACCCTGAACCCTACACCCTCAACCCTAAATCTTGGGGTTTGGGGTTCAGGCCGATCCTTACAGTTCAGGCTGATTCTTACCACAGCCATATGATAGGAAGAGTTGGTACAAAAGGGTCCTTATGGGGGTTCGAGTTGCCAAGCCCTCTCATGTCCCCAAACTGTAAACCTTTCTGAGCGATTCCAGGTTGTACCTCTATGTTGCTACTAAAGGGTTCCCAAATGTAGCCCCTATGTATATCTTTCATATACTGTGGTAGGGCTCCTTGGGAAGATCATCTGAAACAAGAAGGGCTACAACCAAAAGTGGCAACGCTGAAATGTGTGATTTTCCACGCCAACGGGGCAAAGGGTTTCTAGGTATCTCCTCGCCAGTCTTTGGGCGTGAGTTGTTGAAAAGGGTCCAAGCGCCAAATTTCCTAAACCCTAAACCCAAAAACCTTTATCGAGTATAGTACGAGCTTCCCTGAACCCTACACTCCCTCAACCTAACGCCTTGAATCCTAAACAGTAGTCTCCATGTCCTCTTCGTGACTCAAATTATCCCTGTATCATCCCTATATGACCCCCATGCCGCCCTTAAGTAACCTATATGACGTTCTATAACGCTAAACCCTAAACCCTACCCTCTACATCGTGTCCTTCCCTAAGCCTGGAGCCCCTGAACCTTGATCCGTCCCAGTGACTTGGACCCGTGGGGTACTGTGAGGGACCAAATAAATCCATATATACTGGCCCATCTGAGGAGGGTTATTATATATATATATGAGCAGCGGATGAAAGTTCTTGTTTTGGCAAGGAGCACTATTTCCTATCTCCGGCCCCTGATCTCGCTAACTTACAAAATACTCATAAACGCCATGGTCTCGCTTTTTTCTGAATTTAGGGGGATCTCGCTTAAATGTAGGCATGTAGGACCCATGAATATATCACTAAATGAAATACCTGGATCTCGCTTTAACTCCGGCCCCTATCTCGCTTCCCTTAGAACAGCTGCTCCCGATAATAAAATACATGCGTCCGTCGCCTTGGTTCTTTTGACGGAACTTTAGGTCGTCGCTCATATATATATATACATATGTATATATGTTTAATGTATTTTCATGTATATGCAGAAGGTGCAGGGGTTGGGATTTGGAGTTGGACTCGAAGGACATTCCGTTCGGTGCCAGTTTGCGAGGAGCCTCAGAATTTCGGAAAATCCTCTAGGACCTGCGGAAAATCAGCTCCGCCGAAAGAAATGAGCCCTTGCCTAAACTCCTAGTATCCCCCTTAAGAATCCGAATGGCAGCCCCTGTATAATCCCTATATCACGGCCCTTTAAGGAGTTTAGACTATAGCTCAAATAGGCCTTCAACCCTGAACATGCATTTCAAGGGGTGGGTGTTTTCAACCTGGGGGGAGATGAAAAGCTAAACCGCCTTCCCAAAACCTAGAGTTTAACGTTTGCGTCAAACCCCCTATACCACTAGTTTCGCTGTTCTTTTCCATTATCCGTGTGGCACTTCTATAGAACCCTAAATCATCCCTATATTGCCCCTCTGCATCCCTGCATAACCCTACAGAATCCTTGCATAACCCCTATTGAACCCCTATAGAACCTTATAGATCTAAAGCTCGCCGCAATCTGTCACAACTATGTTCTGCGAAGGATCGCCGGACTGGGTGGCGCATTTCCTTGGCGTGGCTACCTTACCCGTAGCCCCAATGCCTACAGCTTCATGGCCTCAACACCTTAACTAAAAGTTCCTAGTCTTGACCCCTTCAACCGTGTCTAAGGTCTACGGTCCTAAGCCCTAAACCCTACACCCGTAAACCCCAAAGCCGCACGAGGGCTTGAGGATTTGAAGGTTGGGGCTCGGAGCTTTTCATATTCAGGGCACCTTTGCAATCTTAGGTTCTCAGCGCTAGTGACACTGGCTGGTATGGGAGAACAGCAGGATGATCTAGGTAACACAATGACTATACTTGTGGCTCCAATAACCTACAGTTTAGTAGTAAGTACCCCTTAATTAGGTAGGTATAACTCATAAAACTGTAGGTTATTGGGGTTACAGGTAGGTATTGCACACAGGTACACGTTATAAGTTGTAACAGTTGGATCTTGGCTTTGTGCAGTGCAGGATCTCTCCCCTTGAGCCTGGCAAGGGTAAAGCACTCAACCACAAAGGTTCCTATGAAGCATTCGCCCCGAAACCAAGGGTACAACATTTTTACAGGGTACCTGGAACCAAGCTGCAACTCAAATTGCCCGAAGGGGCCAGGACTCAGAGACTCATAAGGTCCTCAACTATGTGTCCCCACCTACCCCCCCAAAAAGAAGAAATGCTTAACTACATCCCGAAAGTCCTTCACGAAACTTTATTTGAGCTGTAGTCTAAACTCCTAGCATCCCCCTTAGCAACCTCTATAGTAGTGCCCTATATATTCCCCTATATAAGCCCCTCTAAGGAGTTGAGACTATAGCTCACTTGAGCCTCATTTGCAGGTGCTACGCCCTTAAACCCTCTAGTCCTAAGTTCCCAACCTTAAGCCCCAAATCCCAAACCCTACAAAATCCGTATGCTTTGTTTCAGTCGGACTTGAGAACCGTCAGGGTACATCGTAACCGTCATTGAGAACACCCCCTAAGCCCCAAACCCCTAAACAATTAACCCATACACCCCTGGACCTGTAGACCCAAACCCCTTTGATCCCTAAACCCTTATGTAAAACCCCTAAACCCCCAAATCCCTAAACCCTCATGTAAACCCCTAAACCCCCAAAGGCCGGATTGCTGGCAGAGCGCTCTATCGCCAAGACCACCTCCTTGCCTTCCAACACCTTTCCATTATTCGGATTGAGGACTCAGTACCACAATTTTGGGTCTAGGGCTTAGGTCGTAGGATTTAGGTTAAGATTTACAGTTCAGGGTTTAAGATTTGCGGCTCAAGGCGGTTAAATGGGGGAGAGAGAGAGAGAGAGAGAGATATATATATATATAGGTATGTATGTAAGCTTTAGAGTTTTTTAGGGTCCACAGGGTTTAGGGCCCCCTAAAATGGAGCATCAAATGACAGCAAAATGCAAAGAATGAAATGGTGTGATGGGGAGTAAGCTTTGGGGGTTAGAGAGTTGGGCTACAGGTGCTTCTCACACGTCTATACAGTCTCTACACCCTAAACCCCACCTTTCAAGGGCCCTTAAGCCCAGGGCCCCCAAACCTTGTGGCTAAGAGGCCTAACCGAAGAATGCAAATAGCTTTGAAGACCGGTCAGGCCAGCCCGGCTTTTCTCGGGGCCCTCCATATTATACGCTGCTCTGGCAAGATCAGACACTGCAGATCGCGCCTTGCACCGAGCACGCGGTCAAACACCACAACAAAGCACGCCCGGTGCCGTAGCATGGTGGCAGGCGTCAAGCGGCCCGATCTAGAAGGTCTTCCGCAAACGTGTATGTACGCAAGGCCCTGATATTGGCCACGAACTGCTTACTGCAACCTTGCTTTGCTGGTGGTAGCAATCACCATGATGGCCCAAATCCTTTCCTGTCGCTGCAAGTGCAAACACTTTACCAAGTGACCGACCACAGGCCATGAAATGATTCCTCGAGTCTAAGCTCTAGATCCTGAAGCCTAAGCCAGAAAGTTTGAATCACAAGACTTACCCCCTAGACCTTGAACCTCAAATCCGTACAAACCCGAAGTCTTTAGATTTAATTCCTATACATCCAAACCCCTACACACCCTAGGTCCCCTTATATAACCAACCCCGCTCCTCCCGTATATCCGCCTATGAAGCCTATAGACCTTGGGTACTGCCCCCCCTCAGTAACAGTTGGATAATAACTATAATATGGGTGTATATAGCCCTTAATAGGACCCCTTATATAGACTGTTTACCGGGTGGGGGCAGTACCCAACCTAGACCCTAAACCGAACTCCTGAACTCATCAGAGCTCCTAAACCCTAAACCCCTCAACCTGTACACTCTAATCCCTACCACCCTAGCATGTATGGTAGGTTCCCAGAATGAGGGGACCCCAACATGGACTCAAAAATACTATAATCCCCATTATAGAGACCCAAAAAGGGTACCCCTAACTTTGGGAAACCCCCAGATATCTACCTGTGACCCCGAAGCCCTCAAACCTTCAGAGCTACGCAGGAGCACGGCTAGGCCTCTCCGAAAAGCACATGCTCCCCATCAAGCCACTCCTTTGGCCGAAATCAGGGAATCCAAGGAATAAGGAATCGAAGGATAGGGGTTGTAATAAGGATCATACAGGAATTATGTCGGAATTCTGCAGGGATTATTTCGGGGTAACGGAGCAGAACATGGAAACTACTGTTAAGGATTTACGGTCCTTAACCCTAAACCGCGGATTTAAGCGTTAGGGGTACTAAAGGTTTGGGGATTGCGGCTTAGGGAGTCCGGGATGAAGGGGTTTGGGCTAGGGTTAAGGCTTTAGGGTTTAGGGTGTAGGGTGTAGGGTTTGGGGCTTAGGGGTTCAGGATTTTGAGGCTTAGGGGTGTGGGCTCTCAGGGAGCCCCAGAATGAAGCTTATGATTCTTCTATACGGGACCCTTAGGAATAATTCGAAGAAGGGATTTAGGTTGGTTTAGGTTTTGGGGCTTAGGGATTAGGGTTCAACCCTGCACCCTTACCCTTTAACCATATCCCCTATAAGCCTTGAACGTTTAGGGTTTGGGCTTTAATGTTTTGGGGAACGTAGCAGGGACAAGGGCCCTGTTAAGGGGATTAGGAATTAGAATCTAGGCTAAGGATTTGGGATCTGGTGTTCAAGCAGCAAGACTCACCTCCCCCTATTATTTACACCCTTGCACCGCCCCTGATATCAAGTACGAAGTACAAGTATCTCACAACATACTACACTGGGAACCCAAAGCCCTACAAGGGGAGGTGCGAAACAGGGTGTATTTTAGGGGGAAGAGAGTGTCTTCATTAGTTATGCTGAGGGCCTTGAACTCAAGCGCTATCGAGATGTGGAGATGTGGGTGACCCTGACACCTAAACAAATTCGGTTTACGGTTTGGGACTTGGTGAGATAGGGATTAAGGCTTTGGGGTTTAGGGGTTGGAGATTGGGGCTTAGGTTGCCCATGATGGAAGTTAAAATGGAAAACCCCAAACCCTAAACCCTATTGAGTCTGGAAATTGAAATGGAAAAGAGCATGGAGGATGAAAGGGCAACTTGGCTTTTCTATTTGGAGAATCACACACGAGTTCGCCGTGGCCTGCGGGGTGCGTTGCATCAACCATATAGAGATTGCACTGCGTTTAGGGTTTAGGGGATTATAGGGTTTAGGGTTATGTGGGGTAATGGAAAGAAACTGGGCACTACTATTTCGGGTCTAGGGGTTCGGGGTTTGGTTGGGGCTCCCCAAATCTAGGTTTAGGATTCAGGGTTGAAGGGCTAAACCCTAGATCCTAAACCCTAAGCTCCTCTGATTTGCATCTAGGTCTGGACTTGCGAGAGGGCCTCCGCGGTTCAGGATTTAGCCGCTAGCCTTAAACCCTAAACCCTCAACCGGGGTCTAGGGTGAGCAGTGCCTTGCAGGGTGGGCGTAGGAATTGGAATTCCAGGGTTTAGAGTTGGGGGTTCAGGGAGGGGGTTTGCAGTTTAGGGCTTGGGGTCCAGGATATCAATGGTAGATAATCGAATGGGAAAAAAAGTGGAACGTGGAGCGGAAGGTGGCACACACCATCGATGTCATCAACCAGCTTGATGATGAAGGGTGCTTCCAGGCGGGACCCATCTCCGCAGATTCGCAGGCGAAACGCTCAGCGTCTGCCAGTCCCTTTCATGGCTGCCCCAAGACCTTCAAATCCAGGCCCCTGATGTGGCGCTTGTTGCCAGAAACTTTAGCAGCCGGTACTTCGGGTTGTCAGGGAAAACCATACACCCTTATGTACATGCCCTTATACATCCCCCACAAACCCCTGTAAAGCGACCCTATAGTATACCCCTATAGACCCTAACGGCGAACCCTAGACCCTTATATCTCTCCAGGGCTTCTGAAAAAAGGCGGAGGTTGTGAACTGCCCCAGTGCGTCAGGGAGCCATTCAGATACCACTCCCGCTGGACTCCACCTCAAAAGCTCTTGAGAGATATGAGGGTTTAGGGTTTAGGGGTTCCCAAAATTTGGGATACCTTTTGTGGGGTCCCCATAATAAGGACTAGAGTATATAGGGGGTCTATATTGGGTCCCTTATTTAGGGAAACTACCATATATGGGTTTGGGGTTCGCCGTTAGGGTCTAGGGGTTAAGGGTTTAGGGAGTTTAGGGTTTTGGGCTTACGGCCTTGGATTGCGATTCAGCGATTTCGCTGGAACAGCTTCCACTGCTCCCAGTATGTGACCCTAAACCCTAAACCCACTAAAACCCTATACTCTAAACCCTAAATCCACTAAAACCCTAAACTCTGACCCTAAACCTTCTAGAAGGAGAGCTCGCTGCGAAACTTCTTTTCGACACCAAGTCAACAGAGGACGACATGTTGAGCTGAGCGAAGGAACACCCCAACTGAGGACCCCAGGGTTATGTCATGACTGCATTGGTTTGTGTTCAGGGGTTAGGGCTTAGGGTATGAAATCAGGGGGGGATAATCACAGAGCTTCGGGATGTAGAGTCTGAAGCGTAATATGCCCTCAAGCCCCAAGCCCTGAAACCTTTTATGTACAATACGCCCCGAGCCCCTAAACACTACACCCTCAATCCTAAACCCCGCACACCTCAAGTGACACCCTGACGCCTAAACCCCCAATCCTAAACCAGCGAGCTTTGAAGGCAAGAAGCGGCTTTGGCAGTCGTGATGTAGAACTGAGTGCCTTGGCCGCGTAGTGGCAACAGCTTAGTTGAAGAGTGAGCTGTTTAGCAAACAAGGGCGTCAGGGTTTACGGTTTCATGGTTCTAGAATTAAAGAGTTTCAGGGTTTAAGGGTTTAAGGGTGAGGGGTCTAGAGTGTATGGGTGGATGGGTTAAGGGCTCTAAGGGTAGACTCCGTGCCTAAAAAGCTCTAGGATTACAGTAGGAAGTTTGGGCCAAACTAGGGGTCCAAGAGCCCTTTAAAGGCAGAGGCCTTTTGGGCCCTCAGCAGCAATATACACACCCTAAACATGGAGTACGATTTAGGTCTTATGACTAGTTTGAAATTTCCAGCTAAAGCTTACATTTTGAAAGCCCCAATCAGGAGCTCAAATCCCTACGCCCTGATCCCTAAACCCTAATCCCTATTATAAACTCTAAGCCCTAAACCCTAAATCCCTAAACCATAAACCCTAATCCCTGAAACGTAGACCGCTTAGATCAAAAGGCATAAGTTTGGAAGGCTCAAACACGTGCCGACTCCGAAAGGGAAATAGGAAGGCCGATTCTAAGGGTTTAGGGTTATTCAGTGCTTGGCGTTTAGTGTCTAAATCAGGGCCCGAAGGGATTATGGCTGATAAGGATTTTGGGGTCCAAAGGCTTTAGGGTTAGTTTAGGATCTACGGATCTGATGATTTGCTTACCAAAAAATTCATTAGCAGCTGAAGGCTGAAACACTACTTCTTGAGCTGGCCCTGCTTGCCCTTGCGTCAAAGGATCTTTCTTCACATTGGTGGACAGCCCCGCTCGAACAACTGCAATTTGCTTCAGGGTCATTGGTTTCAGAACCTGTTATAAAGATCTAAGTGCTAGGCCGGTATTACACTCAGAAAGATTCAGAAAGGGAATGCTAATTTGGAAGCCTCATATGCTTAGTAAGGCTGCTCTTAACATGCGAATAAGAAAGCTGATTCCGAGACCTGCCATCAACCCTTAACCCTAAACCCTAAACCCTAAACCCCAAACCCTAAACCCCTAAACCTGAAACCCTAAACCGAATAAGCCTTGAAGCTCATTCGGAATTCAAGGCTCAAACCCTGCTCCCTGAGCTGGCCGTTGCTGAACTTGCCCTAGAAGCCCAGTTACCTATATATTGGGTTCCTGTCCTTAAGTCCCTGTATACATGTATACTATCTATAACCCAAGCACCTATATGGGTACAGTACCTGGGCTTCTAGGGTTGTGTTGAAGGATCTTTCTTCACATTAATGGAGCCCTAGAATAACTGCAATTTATCAGGGTCATTCATGTTAGCTTCGGATTAGTAAATGGCTGAACGGATAAATGAAATGGGTACGAAATAAAACAAACTTGTCGCCAAATTCATAACCAGGGCCCGAGACCACCCCCCCCCCTCCCCCCAAACAAAAAAACAAGTAATACAAAGAAGTTTGCCAACATTTGATTGAGGGTCCCCGGACTATTCAGTTCCTTTACTTGTTTGGGTGGAGTTAGTAATCAGAACCGTCATTCAATTTCAGAACCTTTTTATAGGCAATTCACTTTCCAATCGAAACCTGTCAAACCCAAACGCAACATGAATTAACATCCGATCCAAATAAGTGAAGATCGAATTTAAACCAATGTAATTCCGAAGTAAAATTTGCAATCAGGACACAATCAAAAACCTAGTGCAGGACAAATAAATTCAAATCATAATCAAGCTGCTTCTTCCTCCTCATCCAACTCGCACACTTGCTCTTTCTGTAGCCCTTACTACTACTGCCTAACCTTACTACATGTAAATCACAAAAAACTTTTTACCCTAAACCCTAACTTTCCAGCTTCGGCTCCAGGACCCTGTTTCTCATCATTGGGGGAGGGGGGGGGGGGCGGGAGCTTTTCAGTACATGTACGGGCTTTGAGTTTGAGACTTAGTGTTTTGAATTTAAGGCTGGGGCTTCTAGCTACAACATCCTGAATGGGGTAGTTCCACAGGCTAGGTAACATAAGAATTCACCTTCCCCAATGTCAACACCTGGTTTGGGTGTTGGGGCATTCAGCTCACAAATCACAAATTTGTGGCTAGGGTTTTTGGGTGGCAGGGTAACATAATTCAGGGCCAAAGCATCTGGGTACCACCTTAAACCCTGAACCCTAACCAGACTATTGAAGGGTAGGAGGATAATACCCAAACCCCACCACAACCCAGTAACACCCGAAGCCCTGCCCCATAATTTGGGAGGCTACCCTAGAACGCATCTGAAAGCATGTGGTAGGGAACCCTAAGCGCTGAACCCCAACGGGGGTTGGGATTTGGGCATAGGGAGTAGCAGGCAGGTAGCTTGTCATCAGACCCGAAAAGCAAATGTAGAGCCTGAACCGTCACCAAATTATGGTACATACTGTCTGACAGAAACCTCAAAATGGTGCTGGTCCACCCCAATACGCACGACACAAACTCATTGAAACAACCCATCAGCAACTCTAAACCCTGATAGCCTTGAACAATTGCTGAAATTGTGGGGGCCAACGCACTGGTGCCCATAATAGCTGTGATTTAGGGGTTATAGGCTAAAAAGGCTTAGGATTTAGGGTTCGTGGCGGAGTGGAAACATGGAAGTTCGGATGCAAGGTTTGAAGCTGAAAAAAAACAATGGGAAAACTCAAGCCCTGATAGCACAATTATAAGGATATACAGGTCTATGCGGTTAAGGATAATGCAAAAACCACTGAATAGGAAGACGGAAAGCGAAATCCTGGCTTTCTGTAAGGGCATATAGGGCTAATTACTGGGGATAAGTAAAGACCCGGGGCTTCTGGTTTAAGGTCTGAAGTTAAAGGTTTAGCGTCGCGTGTGAAAGGCTACACTACTATTACTACCATTCCTCGTCCTGCTACTCTTCTAGTGTTCTCCTCTACTCTACTCTATTCTAGGCTACCTCTACTACACTATTACAAGTACAACAACTATAACAACTACTACGACTACATCTACTACTACATCATCATCATCTTCTACTACTACTACTACCACTACTACTACTACTACGAAGACTACGGCTACTAGTTCTACCTACTTGATCAACTTTGGCCTCACCTCAAGTGGTCTAAGGGGCATACCAAAACGGAATGTGACCAAGCTGGATGTTTGTGTACAAGTTTCTGGATTAAGGGTTCTCACCTAGATTTTGACACGCTCACGCGTGCGCTCTTCGCAGCAACCATGTCAGCAGCTAAGTCTGCCATTGCGACACATACGCCATGGGATTCTTAACTAAAGACATCAGGTCTGGGCTGGAAGTTTCTATATAAGCAATGGCGTGCGTGTGCATCTTGAACAACATTTGATTGCAAAACCAGCCGGAAGACAGCCCAAGCCCCACAACGTCTTTGCCGATGTTCTTCTCAAGAGGTGTGCAACATAGCCACAAGTTCACAACATACCGTAAGCATGCGGCAGCTTTTGCAAAAACTGGTCTACGTCATTGTGAAGTTTTCCAAAATTTGTGGTAGTCCATGTATCACTCCCCCTCCGGAGACCCACCTCATTCATCCTTACTGACCACCAGTACGTACGGTGTTCAAACGCCGAACCTTGCATGGGCGCGGAGTCCTTGGGCAGGCTTTTGGGGACCTTTACTGATTACGTACTCATTGTCCTCATGAACCATAAGCATGACCAAATAATCTGAATCAAAAGCCCGCCTAACAGCCTTGTATCTTTGTTCAAGCCACAAACTGGTCTGATAAACGTGTCCGTTGGCATCTTCTTGCCTTCCACATCCCGTTTGATAAGTAGGAGTTCATCAGAATGGAGAGCGCGTCGGGACTATGGGTACACATACAGGCCACACTGAAATAAAAGGGTTCGCCTTCAACAGGAAACTTGCGTTAAATTTGTACATGCGAGTGAAGCAACCAATAACTGCTCAAAAGGTTGGTTGAAAATAAGCGCAGTGCCGATAAACTGAAAGCCGGCGCAGGATTGGGACTAAAGTACCCCCTTTTGAAAATATACCACTCATTTGATGTGAGCTACGACTTGCTGCTGGATCGTGTACATGGTGCTTTGTAAGGAACACAGGAATGGAGATGCCTTTAGCAATCGCTACACAATTCTCACATTCCCCCACTAACACCAGCTTAGTGGGGGTAGTAGGATATGGGGGAATATACTATATAAGGATTCTATGGGGATGTTCTTCCCTTATTTCCTACCAACAACTGGTAGCCAGGGAATCATCATTGGTTTGGGGCTCAGGGTAACCTATCCTTGCTACACCTGGCAGGGCCACAACACACTTTGGGCTCTGCATCAATGCGTTTGAAGCAAATGGTAGCACTTGTGAACTAGATATGTGCAAAAGCCTAACGCAAAGCACCGTGAATAGAGCAAGGAAGCCCACCGTGCGCTCCCGCAAAAAAAAAGTTCAGCAACCATTGCGGCACACGCCTTACACATCGAGTCCCCCCAATTCCTCAAGGACGCTTCCAAAGCACTATGAGCCCCTAAACTCCTAAACTCCAAACGACAAAATCAACGATCACCCAAGAGAGCAAACCTCGACCCTTCACAAAAAGAAATGCTTGAAAAGAAGCCCAAACCCGTAACCCTTACCCTTAAATCGAGATCTCCCGATACAGGGCTCGTGCAGTGCTATGTAGTCTCTATAGGTTTAGGGTTTAGGGTTTATAGGGTTTAGGGTTTAGGGCCCCACGTACCGGTACCTGCATGGTAACTACCCACCTGGAGGTTTGTTTTGTTAAGCCCTATGTCCTAAACCCCTAAACCCGAAAGCATACATATATATATATATATCCGTAACGGATACGGGTTAGGGTTTGGGGCTTAGGGTCCGAAATCCTAAGCCGGGGTTCCCATAAACCCTTAACCCTACACTTTAGTTTCCAGTATCCCAATACATCCCCAATATATCCCCTATATAACTCCTACATACCCCCCATATCCGCTACCCCTAAATACCTGCGCCCGGCTGCTGTTCGAGTTTGGGCCCGAGTTCGCCATGCCCAGCCTTAGGTTACCACCTAAACCCAAAGTATGCAAGGGTAGGATTTAGGGCTTGGAGTTTAGGGTTGAGGGCTTGGGGTTGAGGGGTTAGGGTTCAGCTTAGGGTGTAGGGTTTAGGGTTGAGGGCTCAGGGTTAGGTTTAGGGCTGACGGCTTAGGGTTTGGTCGGGCTTAAGGGGCATTGATTCAGCTACCTTAAACCCCAGGATCCGCGGATGTGAGTTCAGGTTCTAGGTTTACGGCTTAGGGTTGAGCACTTAGGTGTCAGGGCTTTGGGCTACGACCTTAGGGCTGAGAATTTAGGGCTGCTGAAAACTACTTTAACAGCCTGTGCCCCAAGAGCATACAGCGGAGCTACTCAATTTGAGTTGTGGTCGGGATGGCTGTGCTTTCCGAGAAGCGGATCACTGGCAGGGGCTGACCCTACTCCCTAAGCCCTAAACCCTAATCCCCAAACCCTAACCCCTAATCCCTAAACCCTAATCCCTAAATCCTAATCCCTAAACCCTAATCCCCAAAACCCCACACCCGAATCCCTCCCTCAACCATAACCCTGAAACCCCTAAAGCCTAACTTGGACAGGCAAGTGGCAGGCCAGGCCGCTCATGGTAAAGGTCGAGGCCTTCAGAATTGCAAACTATTTGCAAAAGGCGTAAGTATAGGGGGGTTTAGGGTTTAGGGTTTAGGGGTTTAGGGTTTAGGGGCGTAAGTATAGGGATTATGCAGGGGCTATGCAGGGAAGATGGAAAAGACAATGGAAACCCTTAAGAGGGCTGCAGGGTTTAGGATGTAGGGTCTAAGGTTCCAGACCTCTGGGATGTCGAATAATGCTTGTTCCAAGGGCGTTCTAAGGGCTTGGGGATTTGGGATCAAGGTTTAGGGTTTGGGGAGTAGGGTTCAGGCTCAGGATTCCGGGTTGAGGGATTTGGGTGTAGATTTTAGGCTTTAGGGTTTCTTGCGCTTTATGATTTCTTGCCCCTTCCACAACCAGAAAGTGTTGGAGTCTTTTCGTCCCTTTACACCCTTAACTTTGAATCCTAAACCCACCAAAGCCCTAAGACCTGTACCCTAAACCAGCCAACCCTAAACCCTAATACCCTAAACCCTCGCACCCTAAACCCTCAACCCTAAAACCCTAATACCCTAAACCCTAATACCCTAAATCCTAGTACCCTAAACTCTAATGCCCTAATACCCTAAACCCTAAACCAGCCCAAGAAGTGTGTAAATGTTGCAAAGTGGCCCAGGAGTGTGAGGATGCCACGCCCCTGTTGCCCCGCTAAACTTGTGGTGGGTCAAAGGCTCAGGGTTTAGGGCTAGGGTTTACAATTTAACTTAAAACTCAGGGTTTGGGGTTAGAGCTTGAAACTAAAAAATTAAGGTTTTTGTTTAAACTCTTGTGGTTTAGGGCTTGGGGTTTGGGGATTGAGGTACTATGGCTTCCCTTACCACCCCACATACACTACCCCGGTCCAGACTTCCTCTTAATGATGTCAATTGAGGCTTAAGGGGAACCCATGGGGATGGTACTGTAGGTTTAGGGTTTAGGGTTTAGGGGCTCCGAAGCCACTGTAGGCACTTGTTGGAAAACATTGTGGCCCAATGTCAGCGTCAGGTATGTACAGACCGGAAGCACTAAATTCCACACCCTAAGCCCTCTATACTCTCATATATAAGACGGTACAAACCCCTGTAACCCCTATAAGCGGACCTTAATCTACATCCTGAACCCAAACCCTACTAAACCCTAAACCCTAAACCCAAAGCTTCGAGTCCTGAAGCCAGCGAGCTAGCCTGACTGCTCGTCTTCGAAAGCTTTGCCGTAGATGCCTTGGGACACAGTAACACTTGGAGATTATTTGCATTGGGTTTAGGGATATTTGGGTTTCGGGCGAAGGGCTAGGGTTTAGGGTTAGGGTTCTGGGGCGAAGAGCTAGGGTTTAGGGATTAGGGTCTAGAGTCCGTTTAAAGCGGTTACACGTGGTTACATCAGGGTTATATGAAGGTATGTAAGGTTTGGCGTCTAGCATTTCCGAGGTTTGGCGGTTAGGACATAAGAGCAACCACTAGGGCTGTATACAACTGCATTATAAATATTATCCAGCTGTTGTTGGGTCGGGACAGTGCCCTTCAAAAAGGGGGGATGGGTTCAGGCTTTACGGTTAAGGGTTGGGGAATGTGAGAGTTCAGGCTCCATAGGGGTAATGGAGAAAGAAGCTGAAAGTGAAATAGAAACTGAACCGGCCCGGCCCCTAAACCCTAAACCCAGTATTCAACCATCAGGGCCCAACCCAAACTTAGTTGATTCAATTTTCGGGTTTGGGTAACCCCACATCCTAAACCTAAATCCTACAACTCTGAACCCTAAGCCCTAAACCCTAAACCCTAAATCCTAAACCCTAGGCCCTAAATCCTCATCTCCAACCCTAGTTTGGGGTCTAAGGTTCAGGCTTTGACCAAAGGATCGCAAGGAAAGCGGCACCTACGTCATCCGCATACCCAGAGTTAGGCCTACAATTAAGATTGGTACAGGCTTTATCTCGGAATGTATAGGGAGCATATGCTAGGGTTTAAGTTTTAGGGTTCTGATGTATGAACGTCCCGGATATCAGAATCTACATGGTTGAGGGATCAGGGTTTGGGGCTTAAATAATTGCATTTAGGGCTTAAATAATTGCAATGAACTTTCTGGGAAGACCGTGTTATAATTGTTGAAGATTAAAAGGGAAACATGTCAGTGTTTCTGCAGGCAACCTGAAAGCAAGCGACTTTGTCAATGCCTTCAACTCTCTAAAACCCAACTCAATCCCAAATCCCTGGCAAACACGCTAGGCCCTAAACCCTAAACCCCATGGAACCTGCAAGCAAGTTTGGGATCCTGCAGAGCAATCGACCTCATGCAGGCATTTCCCAATATCAGTGTATGTATATACATGTATATAGATATACAGTCTATGGGTCACTTTACACACTAATATGGGGACTCACGGATAGGAAGCCAGCAAACCCCAAACCCTATGCTGGTTCCTGCTTCGGGTATTGCTGACACTGTGGCTCAATATTCTTGAGGTGCAACAGCGAGCCGGTCAGCCCTACTTCTGGAAACTCCCTAATCCCTAAATCCTGTTTTCGGAAGCTCTCCTTTAAATCGCCGCGGCACTTGTGGCGCTGCCTCCTGGCGTCTGGATCTCACCCCCTGCGTTGAGGGTTTGGGTGATAGGGTTCAGGGTTTAGGGTTGATTTTCTTTTGGTAGCTTTGGGTTTAAAGGATCTTCTGGCCTTCGGGATACGTGACGTTAGGGTCTGGGCATTTCAGGGTTTAGGGACTGCAGCGTTTACCCAGACCCCCTAAAGGATCCAAAAAATGGAGCCCCCTAATAATCCCCTAGTTACTCATGACAGGATCCCCTCCTCTCCAGATCTAGCCAATACAGCTGGATAGGGGCCTGAACTAAAAAACTGCCAGAAACAACAAAACGCTTCACCCTACAAACCACTGAACAAGTAGGGACCTTCAAAACAGCAGGCTCTTAGGGCCACTGGCTTTGCAAGGGTCATATCAAGCAGAAGTGACCCTAAACCCTACAACCCATGAAGCCTAAACCCTAAATCCAAAACCCTAGATCCTAAACCCTAAACTCCAAACCCTAGACCCAAATCCCTAACACCTTCACGGTTTATAGTCCCCCTTAAGTAGATATTGTAATATGATCCTCATATACCCCATATTCTATTTAAGGTTGACTATACATCTGTGGATTCGGCTGAAGACTGGATGTCTAACATCTTCTTCCCTAAATCTTGACCCCTCCAGATCCCAGACTTTAAACCCTGAAACCTGAATTGGGTTAGGGTAACTAGGGTTTAGGCTAATAGGCTAACCTGAACTCGTGCCAGGCCCTTTCAAAGGGTTAAACCACGGCCCGCAACCCTAAACTAAGCCCTAAACCCTGAATCCTGAACCATCAACCCTAAATAATATTAGCTGTCTTTAGGACTTACCCTAAAAGTTAAACTTTGAGGTTCCTTATTATACAAAGTAGGAAGCCCAAAAAGTTAAAAATCCTAACAGCCAGGCAGAAGACAGCCAAGTACTATTATTAGGGTAGGGGATTGTGCGCCCTCACTCCTGGGGTCGGCACTTACCCATTCGATGCCCTATGTAATCCCCTCCCCATACTGTTAAACCCACCAGCCCCCTGATGCTAAATATTCCCAATATTATATAACATGCCACTCTGATAATATTGAATATTAGGGGGTGGAAGCCCTAAACCCTAAACCCTAAATACCTAAACAAATTAGCGGAGGGGGTTAGAATACAGAAGCGACTGTCATGGGGCCTGGGTTTGTGAATGCCTAGATGTTCCTTAGTTATTGGTTATTACCCGGCCTCCTTCTTTCTGCATTTGTTGGTTGTTATCAGGCCCCATGGCAGGCGGCTCTCTTATTATGCCCGTATAATAGGCTTCTGGAGACCCCTTGCAAGGCTTAATTAAGCCTGATATTAGCGGCCGAAACTTCAAAGAACTTATGGAAAAGAAAATGGACTTCCATTTCGGATTTACGGCTCAGAGTGCGAAACCCTAAACCGTTCCGGGCTTCAGGTTTAGGGCTTCAGGCCCCGCGATATGGTGCACGATTGTGGTTGCCCCGACCCACGTAGACTATCATAGCACTCCTTTCAGGCCTTAACGAGCAATCCTCCTTCGGTAGATAGAATATGGGTATTTGGGGGATCTTCTTACCATATTGGGCAATTCCATGTTCTATCTACTTGCGCGGGACTTTAGGTCTGAGGGTTACACAAGTGCTCTGTCTATGCCTGCTGCTGCAAAGCCTTTGTGGAACCATCCTCTCCTTTAGCCCAGCCCACTAATGTAGGAACCTCAGTAACTTAGGAGACACCACGAGCCTCCTTGTAGGCCCCAAACCCCCCAAGCTGCAGCACGATCCGTATCGGAAAATCCTGATAACCACATTCTGTCAACTCTGAAGGTAGAATTCGGAACATGACTTTACCTAGCGCCTGACGGGAAAAGAGGAACTGTTCAGCAACCTGTGCAATTAATAAAAGCCTTTCGAAGCCTCAACCCTAAACCCTGAACCTCACACCTCAAACCCCAAACCCTAAACCGCAAATCCCCACCCCCGCAGCGTTTCAAGTTATTACTCCCACGCTTTGCCGGCGAAGCCTTGTACCATGAAGTCCCAGAAGATACGGTGAAAGCCTGAACTCATGACTTCAGTGCAGGGGGCTTAAAGTTTAGGGCTTAGACACTAAGTTTTAGGATTCGGGTGTAGTGATTCAGGACCCTAAGCAAGCTGTTGTAGGACGCGTGAACCCTAACATTCCCAGAACTTACTGTAACCTTCAAACGTAACCATCCAATGAACATGGGCTGTTAGCTCAGACAAGCCGAAGGTTCAAGTGACAAGGGTTGCAGATCAGGGCATTCATATCAGCGCATTCTGATCGCGACCCAAAGTTTTAAACCTTGAACCCAACCTCAACACTAAACTAAACGTTAAGCCCTAAGCCCCGAGCCAAAAAAACCCCGAAACCTAAACCCCCCAAACCCTAAAACGGTGGCCGGGGCAGATGAGCATACCTAGGCAAACATGAAATCTCGGGATCCAACTCTGCAACTGACGCTTACTTTGGATTCTAGCGTCTGCGCATAGTACCTGCTTTGAGCCCTGCAAATGATACTGTAGCTACTACCTACTTTGGGCCCTAAAGTCTACAACCGGTACCTACTTTGGACTTTGTGGTTCTCTATAAGGCGTAGAGCTTAGGGGAAGGAAGCGCTACAAGAATATTTATCGGCGTCCCGCTCAGGCATAGCTCTTGCAAGGGCCTTCCCAATCAGAGAAAGGCCAGGATCTTAAACCCTAAGCTCCAAGCTCTACAGCCTAAACCCTCCATAATTTGATTTGGCTGTAGAAGCTCTTCCTGGGGAACCCAGATTAGACAGACCCCCTTGATTAGAAGGACACCTAGAAAGCTACTTAAAGGATTTGTCCTATCAGGGGTCCATATTGGGCATCTACTTGCCCTATAACTATCTCCGAGCCCTGCAAAGGATGAATGTGTGAGGTTTGGGACTTACGGATGAATGTGTAATAGGACGTCACTCTTTCCATGAAACATCTGTATAAAATCCTGTGTGAACTTTTTTCCAACCCTTATGACTTATGAAGCTGCTTCTGAAACCCTTTTGGGCAGGGGGTGCAGGGAGCCATGAAGCCCTAAACCCTAGCCCATCCGCTCCTATGGCGAAGCCCTTACAAAACTGCGATCAACCTCTTCAAAAGAAACCTTTCAAACCTCTCATGAAACTTCTCTAGTGGAAGCGCTTATAAACCCTCAAGCCTTGACTTACTTTGATTCTCCAGTCAAAACAGGCTTCAGACACTTGGTAACCTCAAGTGCTTCCGGCATTGCGGATTGTAAGACTTACACATTGATACACTCATATCAAGATCACAAGTGATCGCAAAATCCTAGTCGTGACTTATTCGAAAATTGGCAATGGAATCCCGGGTGCTTTGATATGACGACCACTAGAAACCGGATCCCCGAGTTTGAAGAAGCACTGAGTGTCTAAGTAGGTCAGGGAAACAGTCAGGCCTGGGCTAGCCCTCAAGGCTAGGCTAAGCTGTTTATTAGTACATGGAGCCTTGGGGTATGGGGTCGCACTTTGTATCGCAATATATGGCAGTTGAATCCCAAGACAAAATCAACATTTGAGGGTCCCGGGTGGGATTTAGGGTATCCGGGCGTTACAGCGTTCCATAGCTTCTGCGAGGTGTATGACATGATCCGTGTCTGTGCCTTCAAGGATTTTGCGAGCGCTCCGGGCTTTCTCTGGCGAAGTCTCGCATGAGCTCGAGCTCGATGGAAGGTCCATGCCGGCCTGTGCATGAGCGGGTGTGGCTCTGACCAGTCGATGCACCCACAACACCGTAGACCCTGAAGCGGAAACCCATCACCGCGGCATCTGGCCTTCATGTTGCTCAGGAGCGTGTCGAATTTCTTCCTTGCTTTCTCAGCCTGCATCACCCAGAGACGCCCTAGACCCAAAGTCTCTCAAACCCTGAATCTCAACTTTAACCCGAGCGGGCATGCAAAGGTCATTCTGAAACAATCCGAGGCCGAGACCCTGAAACCCAGAAACAAACAAATCGTCTCCAGAAGATCGTGGGACATGGCTGAGGGACACCTTTCAATGAGTATTTGTTCATGCCAGCTGTACTTGACAAAAACAATCCATGGCATTGAACGTTGCTTGTTCCAAAAAACTAACCTCCCTGCACCACCCATAACCCGATTATCCCCACAAACCCCCTAAACCCCAAACCCTAAACCCTAATCCCAGTATATCCTAATATCCCCAAACCCTCAGCATTAAACCCTAAACCCCAATCATGAAGAAAGTCAAGGGACAGCTGCCGCGATAAGACAGCCCCTTCTCGGCTGTGCAAAGGGCCTCGCTGGAAACTTAGCCCTAAACCCTAAACCTGTAAAGGCTTGAACTAATGCACCAGAAAGGCCTAGTAACTAGGCACCCTAAACCCTAAACCCTAAACCCCTAAACCCTAAACCATAAACCCCTAAACCCCTAACCCTAAACCTGTAAAGGCTTGAACTACTGCACCAGAAAGGCCTAGTTGGGCAACCCTGCCTCGGTGGTAAAGCCCTAAACCCATGAAGACTTGAAGTACTTTCTGGGTTGCTGTTAAGGAACTTAAGTTACCGTAATGGGTATATATAGTAATTAATATGGTTCCCCCAATATAGTAACTTAAATTAAGTTCCTTAACAGCAACCCAGCTCTGAGGGCATGTAGGATAGAACGGGTAGCGAGGTGCAAGCGATAAGATCTCTAGATGTGAGTGGCAAACGTGTCACCCTCTCCCAATTACAGTAAGCCCCCATAGCCCCTAATAGAAAATACCCCGCATGTAGTATAATCATACAACAAGGTTAACGTTTGTTGGTGGCGGCCTTTCTGGAACCTAAGTAGCAAGGTCCACTGGAGCAAGGAGGACTCAATGGGATTTGGGGCTTCCCGACCCCTAAACTTTTGCCCGAATCCCCAAATCCCAAGTTCTATTCCCCGTAAACCGTGCTGTAGCGCGCTCATGCGTATCAAGCCCACCTTTAATGTAGGACCTTTGTCTAACAACTTTCGCATCTGTTTCAACCTTGTTCCTAAACGCGACCGCCTAAACCCCAAGCCCTGAACCCTAAACCCTACATCCCATATTCCCTCTAAACCCTAAAAATATAAACTGCCCCATGTGCCCTTCCGAACAGGATTCTGCATCCGTATCAAAGCACGGAGTGAAGGCTTGTTTCAGAGACTGCACACCCTAAACCCGAAACCCTACATGACATATGCCTATATAAACCCAATATACACCTTCTGTATATAATAACCATATACTATAGTAGTTTCCATTTTCTTTTCCATTATCCCAACAATCCCCATAATTCTATCTACTTAAGGGGGGCTATAATCCTATAATCCCTACATAAGCCCAATATACACCCTCTAGTATACACCTAAAGAGCCTGTCCCTGAGGACTTGTTGGACCTGTAGACTCCATCCATGCGACTGTTGATCATTGTACATGAACCTCAGGAATTGTGTTGGCCCGGTATACTTGACAGCATGCTGGCTTCAGTCCATACAGGGCCCGAGCCCCTAAACCCTGTAGTCCCCAGAAAGTAGATAGAATATGGCTTCGGGTATGTTATAATATACTTATACTCCATATTCTATCTCATAAGGGGGACTATAAGTCATAAACACCCGGGAACAGGTCATTGAGCAACCAGTTCACTCCACTCAGAGCCAGAGTCCTTAAAGTGAGGCTACCGCAGGGCGCTCAAAACTCTTGGTGTTCCTCGTAGCCCTAAACCGCAAACCCTTATACTACTTGCCAGATGGACGGCTGTTCCGGCACCACTCCGCTTAGGGTTTAGGGTTTAGGGACCCTAAACCCTAAACCCTAAACCGCGGGCGGGTAAGAGCGAGAGCACTGCCACTCCTACAGTCGAGATGCTCCACCACACTGGCGACAACATTGTAACATCTATAGTAGTTTCCATTTTCTTTTCCATTATCCTTAAAAAGCCCCCAATATGTTCTATAGTAGCTTCCATTTTCTTTTCCATTATCCTTATAAAGCACCGAATATGTTCTATAGTAGCTTCCATTTTCTTTTCCATCATCCTTATATAGCCCCCATATACTATAGTAGCTTCCATTTTCTTTTCCATTATCCCGTGCCACCAACATCCGAGGAGGCCGGAAGTCGTCTACGTCATTGGCCAACACCTGTACCTGGACCCCAAAAGTAGGTAAAATAATGGCCTGTATGCCTGTTATTATGGCTTTAGGGCTGTTATTGCACATAGTTTTGGGGTTTAGGTATACACTGGTGGCACAAGGACTGTCGTGCAGGTGGCCGTGCGCTCGATTGAGAGCGCCATTTATCAAGTCTGTGACGGGTTCCTCTAGCTTCGGCCGCCGGGTTTAGGGCTCAGGGTTTCCAAACATGGAAAACGGCCCTGGAACTTAGGCTTTGAGATAACATGGTAGCTTCCATGTCTGTACCATTCCCCTACATGGATATACCCCAAAAACTTGAACACTGTGCACATATAAGTGTAGGCGTGTATATGTATACACCCCAAGATAGTCCATTTTGGAGGCGAGGATTGACAACCAACTTGTTTAACTCCCTGCGGGCCTTCGCGGGCCACTGTTGGAAGTAAGGTTGAGTGAAAGTTATATACGGTACACCTTAAAAATGAAATCCTAAACCTTAAACCCCGAATCCCCCAATCCTGGAAACAAAGCGCCCCAAGCTAAAATCCCAAACATAGGCCCGATACGCCCCCATATAAACCCAGTTTCCATTCCACTTGCCATATCCTTTTCATTGGATTCTCACTTTTTGGGAGTATTAATCCCTAAGCCCTAAATCCTAAATCCTGAACCCTAAGCGACCTAGTAGGTTTGATTATATCCCTAAACCCCAAACCCCTACATAAACCCTCTATACGCCAAAAAACCCTAGGCCTGCATACCCTAAGGGTCCAGGGACCCAAGTAATCGGGCTTTAGAAACCAAATACCATTAACAATATAGTATTTGGGCCCTAAACCCTATTATTCGGGTCCTATACACCCCTATATAGCCCCTTCATATCCCTATATAACTCCCTATAACCCCTTTAAAAGGACCCTAGTATGTGGGTCCTTGGACCCTTAGGCCTAAACCCTAAACCCTAAACCCTAAATGTGACTGAGCTTCCGGCGCGGAAGTTCTCGGACGCTTTGGGCACGAGATCTGCATACAAGCCGAAGACCTGAGCTTGGGGTTTATAGGCTTTGGGGTTGAGGCGTTTAGGGGTGTAGGGTTTAGGGTTTGGGGTTCGGAGCTTTAGGGGTTTAGGATTTCAGGTTTAGGGTTTGGTGTTTACGATTTAGGGCGTCGGGGTAGAAGGGTTAAGGTTTGTAGCATTTAGGGGTATAGGGTTTCAGGTCTAAAGGGGATGTGGGGGCTATATAGGGTACATGGGCCTACAAAAGGGATGTATCTACTGTAGGTATAGAGCTTAGGGTTCGGAGTCCCAAAAATTACGCACTGAAGGATAAGTTAGGGTTTAAGGTCTACATAGGTGGTTTGTAGGAGGCCAGGAGTTCTTCAAAGGGCTCCAAATGTGGGATGAAGGAAGGTGGGGTATAGGAAATAAGCCCCAATATAGTAGAGTACATACTAAGGATCCTTTAACCCACCTACCTTCATCCCACCTTTTGAGCCCCCTGAGTTCTGGAAGGGGACCGTAGCCGCGGAAACCTAGAAACATGAAGTACAGGCTGATACAGGGCTTGTGTTGTCCTTGCGTAGGGTTTAAGGGTGTTAGCCCAAGAACGGGGAGAATCGCATGGACAAGAACAGAAAATGTCTGGAAACTGCGGTAAAATTGTGTTCTGAGGTGTTAGTTTAGGGTCTTTAAAGGGGCAGCAATGGTTATTTAGGGTATATAGGGTTAGACATAGAGATGTACTGCGTTTGGGGGTAAGGGCCAAGGGTGACGGGATTGGAGTTTAAAGTTTAGGATGCTTGCCTCAAGATGTGGCGAATAGATTTCCAAGGCCTCCCTAAATACCTCAAACAAAATTAGATCTCAAACCCTAAGCCCAAGCTCCCGAGACCCCAAAGCTTTACGAAAAGAAAGATTTCCCGCAACTCTAAACCCCTGCAGCCTAAAGTCCCCCTTGCACTGTCTCAACTTGAAGCCGTAGCAGTTGCGATGAGCTGCTTTGTTCCACTCAGAGGCCCCCTGGTACCTGAGTTTCTGAAGAATTCAGTCACCTTTGCCTGTCCCAGTACTCTCCTCAGAGGGTGCCCGTGAACTTGCCCTTGTTGCTGTAACCCTGCAGTTCAGATGGCCCCCGCGCGACTGGAATTCAATGCTGCTTGCAACGATTCATAAAAACACTGCTGTCTCCGTCTTTTCCTGATTTTTTACCTTCTTCTTTGCAGGTGAATGACAGTCGGGCTCCTGAATGGACATCCAGATTGTAGACATCAGTACCCAGGCCCCCTAAAGGATCCAAAAAATGAAGCCCCCTAATAATCCCCTAGTTTCCCCAATGTAGTATT
>CAJNIZ010027613.1:0-10946 GCA_905231905.1 Symbiodinium pilosum
GGCTAATATGGGGACTACCTAGGGATATAGGGGTTATATAATGACTATATAAGGGTTATATATGGTAATGGGATTAAGGGTCCCTATTAGGGGTCCCTCCTAAAGTCCCTAGATAGTCACCAATCGTGCAGTCTCAAAATCCTTGTAGCCTTTATTGCACAGTGTAGCTCAAACCTTGACTCAAATGATATTGCTACTTGTTTGGCCCCTGTGTTGCGGAAGGGTGCTGCCCTGCATCCCACGTACTGTAGGGCCTAAACAATTACCAATATTACGGTTCCATATTCCTTGTACATATTTGCCGTATGGCACCTCATATGAACTTCAAAATGATAATGGTAAATATTTAGGCCCCTGTAGTATGTTAGTGTCATACCCTGCGCAGGGACGCTATGCCGGCAAGAAGGCGGGGGCGGAGAGTTCTTTGATCAGCACCTGGTGAGTTATTCAAAGCAAGCCTTAAGCAGCCCGTATACACCCTACACACACCAACCCCTGACATGGAAGCCACCAAAACCCCAGAAAGACTACTGTTCTTCGAAGTGGCGACTAGATTCTTAGATTAGCTTTCATTTGGGGGAGGGTAGAACCCATAAACCCTAAACCCTCAATAGTAGTTTCCATTTTATGTTCCATTATCCCAATATAACCCCCATAGCCCTGGCCCCCCCCCAGAATCCATAGACATGTGGACATCATGTGGAACACCCGGCTACAAGCCTGAGACTCTGGTGTCGAGAAGCTGGGAGCTAGTGGGCTTTAGGATTAAGACTTTGGGGTTTAGGGTTTAAGGGTTTAGGGTTTAGTTTTTAGGGTTTAGGGTTTAGGGTTTAGACTGTAGGGTTTAGGGTTTAGGGGTGGGACAAGATTCCCCTAAACCCTTAACCGCAACATGTTCCAAAGGACTTCTGTAGGAGGCAAGAATACTAGCTTGCAGATTTCTACCTCTGGCTGGTTGAAGTTTCCTCGAAGGCCCGAACATGTTAGGCTGCCGTCATGTATAAGGGGTCAGGTAACTTTGTCTCCTGCTATATAGCATGGCGCTGTAGTTCGAATATTGGGTTTTCAGGGGGTTTGGTTTGAGCATCTTTTGATAATTGCCTTTCTGGCCGTCTCGACGTTCAGGCCATTGTCGTCAAGGCTTTCGATGATGGCTCGAAGGCCTGGACCCTAAGACCGCTGAGCGGAGAGAGCTGCTAAATGAAGAGGAGTTCGTTTGACGGTGGCTTAAAAATGGTGGTCAGGTGGCCAGGGTGCGGGACAGGATCCTAAACCCCAGACCCTAAGTCGCAGTAAGCAGCACACACACAGTTTTCCATGGAGCATGGTGGCTCCATCACCACTTGCCCGACTTGGCCCAAGTGGCAAGACGTGGAAATTTCGTCTTTACCGTTCCCAGGGCTGTACCACACCCTTCATGTCTAAGGTCTGGCTGTAATCGCTAGCCTGCAATTTCCTCAGATTCCTGCACCCATGATGCGCGGTTAAGGTTTAGGGTTTAGGGTCCCCACTGTCTCTCATAATTGCTGCACCATCATGGGAAAGACAGGGTCTTGACAGAGTCTTTAAACCCTCAAGTGGGCCAAACAGTAGATAGAATATGGGGGTTTGTAAGGATTATATAGGGGTAATGGAAAAGAAAATGGAAACTACCATTTATGGTTTAGGGCTTAAGGTTTATAATCACCTTTAAGTAGATCTGTTATCATTTCGTCCTCCAGGTGTTTTCATACTGTTCGTGAGAAGCAGGTCATCTACCCCCGTGGAAACATCCCTCGTTAATATCCCGAGAGGTCCAAGTACGTAAATCGGATAATGAATTTGGGCCGAAGTGCTTAAGTAAGAGCCCATCTGGGCCCAGATTATCACTTGGGCCGTTAGGGCTAGGCACATAAGGTGCTACCCAAAGCCTCCATAAATCCCTGAAACTTCACCCTTAAAACCCTAAACCCAGAACCCTTAACCCCCCAAACCGCCAAACCCTATTTATCCCAATCAAACCCATTGTGAGCCCAAAAGCCCTAAACCCCCGAACCTTAACGCAATACGCATGTATAGTCCCCCTGAAGCAGATAGAATATGGGGTATATGGGGATCTATACCCAAAGCCATATGCTATATACATATATATATATATACTTCAGGGGGATTATAAACCTTAAGCCTTAAAGCATAAATAGTAGTTTCCACTGTCTTTTCCATTATCATTATATAATCCTCATAGACCCCCCATATTCTATCTACTTAAGGGGGACTGTAAACCCTGAACCCTAAGCCCTAAATACCCCATACTCTATCTACTTGAGGGGGGCTGTAATGCGGCTGTAAACCCTAAATACTCCATATTCTATCTACTTAAGGGGGACCCCTAAACCCTAAACCCTGCCCAAGGCACGCCCTTTCGGGCACGCCTTGGTCGCCGGTGTCAACCGCGCGCCTTTGAAGGTCACGAGGCGCATCCCTCGAGGGTTTAGGAGTTTGGGGTAGAGGGTTTAGGCTTTTAGGGTTTTAGGTTTTATGGTTTGGGGTAGAGGGTTTAGGGTTGCGGGTTTTAGGGTTTAAGGTTTTAGGGTTTTAGGGTTTTATGGTTTAAGGGTTTGTTCGTGCCTTACTTACTGATTACTGGGGGCTAGTAGGGAATGGGGGTATTAATATAATCCCTCTATAAACCCCATATAGTAGATTCCCCTATTCCATACTGACCTTCAACCCTAAACCCTACTGTATATCCTACATTATGCATTATTCCCGACTAACCAGCCGTAGGTTTAGGATCACGAAGTCTAAAGTTTGAGGTTAGCCTGAGCCACTATAAAGTATGTAGAATAGTGCTGCTCTTATATGAGCTATAGTTTAAGCTCCTTGAAAGGGGGGTTATAGAGAGGATTATAAAAAAATGGGGTAGGATCTAAACTCCTTAATTTTACAGGTGGCTGTAAAGTCCCATGGGAGGATTATAGGGGTTATTGAGGTATACTATCAGTTTAGACTATGGCTTACATTTTGCTGTTCAGGGTATTGGGCCATTGCTTTGCCCATCATTCGGGGGGGATCCAGGTAGGATTCACAGACTGTAGTGGATAATGAAGGCTAAGGGCTAAGATGTTGGCCTTATACTAGTTTGTACTGTCCAAGGCTATAAACTGAATGCAAATCGTGAGTATCTTCTTCATGACAAGGAGCTGGGACACGTTTACACCACTCCTTAAAGACTGTAGCCCTTGACCCTGAGTAACTCTACAATGGTCCGAAAACCTTCAACCCTATCATCCTAAACATTAAACTCCGCACCTCCAACCCTACAGCCTAGATAGTCCTAGACCTTAAACCCTAAATTTGAAACCTTATAACTCTAAACCTGAGTAGCAGGGCCAACTGTCAGCATCGTCCAGGCGGATGTCCAAGAAGAAGATCACCAAGCGCACCAAGGTTAAGTCCCTCCCTCGGCTGTTCGTGATCATGTGTTTGCTAGAGGGTTTAAGGTTTAGATAGGGTTGAAGGGTTTGGGTTTAGGGTTTGCTAGAGGGTTGAGGGTGTAGATGGGGTTGAAGGGTTTGGGGTAGAGGGTTCAAGGATGCAAAAGGGGTTTCGGGTTTGGAGTTTCCGGGTTTAGGGTTTTTGGGTTCATGTTCTTCCTACCTGACTCTTATCTGTATGTATCGTTGAGTGTCCGTGCTTTCATCGCTGGAAAAGTCTGCGGCGCAGGAAACGGGGCTGCGGTAATTTTGGGACACTAGAGTCACTAAGGCCTTTCGTGAAGTACGTGAACTACAACCACCTCATGCCGACTCGCTACAACGCAACTTGGAGAAGTTGACCCTGCTTTTCTGGATTTAGGACTGATTGGTTTGAAAGCCCAAAGGCTACATGCAAGTATACAGGCCACACAAACCAAAAGGGCCTCCCATATCACCACGCAGCCCTGTTCTAATCATGTAGGTCCCTACAGTAAGTCAAACTCCGAAGCAGGACTTCAGCAAGTCCACTACCTCAGCTCCATGATCGTATATCAGGGTGACCTTTCTTGACTATGTTTGATGAGTTACCAGCCATCATGTCACCTACATCGGAGGTCTAGGACGTAATTCTGAAAAGTCGGGGTCTCTGCTGTGCGCGTCCTTATCCACAAACTCGTGTGCTTTGAGTATAGCTTTGGGAGCCTTCCTCTTCAAAACTTATACCACATGGGCTCATAACCAGCCCCAAGGCAAGTTACGCAAATGCTCGCCTGAGCTCCAACTTGGCATTCTTCTGGTCCTCGCCTCCGATCTTGCGCCTTTCGCTCTTGCCGAGGGTCCCTGGTTAGGGTTCTAGTCCTCGCTTGCCTGCCCAAGGCCCCCGGTTTTTGTCATGTGGTTCTCCTTGCCTGCCTGCCTGCCTGCCTGCCTGCCTGCCTGCCTTTCTCGCGCCACTCGCCATTCGATGACTCTCTCCTGCTTTGCCTTCGCGTGGCCACTCGCATACATGGTTGGGCTTTACCCTTCTGAGAAGGCTTTTGTTTTCCCACTTTCCCGCGCTGCGTCTGGGCGTTGCGGCAAGGGGCCAGTAGTGGACAACCCTTTTTTTGAAAATTCTTCTCAACTAGCTATCATTCAAAGGGCCCATGAAGATTATACATATATATATATATATATGTATTACATACCCAGGCCCCAAGGCAGGCAATGAATTACACTATAACTATAACCCCTGATATTGAGAGCCCCGAAAGGACCCCAAGTGTTTGCCCTGATATGAATGCCGTCGGGTCCAGGTAAACAGTGTTCCAGCTCCAGTGAGACCGCTGGGAGGGTTTAAAGAGCAGATCCCATATTCCCAGTGTCACTCTAGAGGGCCAAACAACCCTAAACGCTAAAACCTAAACCCAATACCCAACCCTATAGGGGCCAACAACTCTAGTTGCTAAACAATGGCTTGGGAGGTCCCTGCAGAGTTGTCCCCGGCCAGCATCTGCACCGACCAACAGATGGCCGCTTCACCTGGCTATTTGGTATGTTCAACAATTAGGGAACCGATCTCAGGAGTACCAGATATATTTACACATATGTAGCGCATGAGGGACACCCCAACCTGGATTTCAGATTCAGAGTTCAGGGTTTGGCGTTCGGGGTGGGGTTCTGAAATCTGTCGGGTCTTTTTATGGGTCCTTATGATACGCAGCAAGATTGGGTCAATCTTGGGGACGACACTGGGCCCGCCCACTCCCACAAAGTGCATACTGCTCAAGACCCCCTTATATGAACGAGCATCACCTATCACCCAGGGATATGACAGTGCGTAGGCTCGTGGCCTTGGTCTTACTGGTCGTTAGTGGGGAAGAAAGGAATAGAATGCCTATATAATTAACATATCCCCTTACTCCCTACTAAGCCCCTAAACCCTAAACCCCAATATGTTTATGTTGGGTATACTATTTTGCTGCAGCTCTTGGCGATGGTGCAGTCTGCCCTGCAACTCCAACCATCGGAAGCCAGAACCTCAAACTCGGGTTTAGGGTTTAGGGTTTAGGGTTTAAAGGGGCCCCCCCTGGCCGCCAAAGAAGATCTATGCCCTTGAGGGATATTGGAAAAGCAACATGGAAACTACTAAATGGTATATAGGGGTTATACAGGGATAATGGAAAATACAATGGAAACTACTATATAGTATATTGGGGTTATACGATATCCCAGAAGCCCAACCTAGCCTCTGACAGGCTCAACGTTGTCCCCTTGCTGAGCCCTATCCAGGACCCCTCAGCCCCACACGCGAAACTACAAGTTTTTGGGAAGGGGCCCGTAAGGAGACTGCCGATGGCCGCGTCGAGGCTAGGAAGTTTGCGAAGAGCGCCTCGGCGTTGAACAATGTGGGGCTGTCGGTGATTTGTGGCTGGCTTTAGGGGTCTGGAGTTTGGGAGAGGTTTGGAAGTTTCAGGGGCTTCGGAATGATAGGTTAACGGTTTCGTCTTTATCAATAGGTTCTGTAAACGATTATAGGAAGTCTCCTTTGTGGGGTGTCACAAATTTGAGGACGAATTGGGTGTTTTTGCATCTCTCATGCTTTTCTCACGCATCGGGAACTGAGTCTTGAGAGGCTGCGACACGTAGCTTTTACACACAAGATACATATGATACAAATATGTGCAATTTTTTGAGGGTGGCTTTTCCAAAAATTGGGGTACCTTTCGAGAGTTACTGTTGTCTATATTGCGGTCCGCCTATGCGGGGAAACTTATATATATATATAATTATGTGTATATGTGTGTGTGCTTGGCTAGGTACATGTGATTGCTAATCTCCTGCAGACATGACATATGTATTTTCTGCAGGTTCGCGTGGTTCCAGAAGAAGTGTACAGGGCTGGCGCTGTTTGAGGTATCAAGCCAAGTCCTTTTTCAGAACGCAAACGGCATCCATCATGTCCATTATCTAAATCCTGCACAATAAACCCCCCAAAACCCTCCAAAGCAAAGTTCAGGGGCCTTAGTCGCTTCCAGGCCAGCTGGTACTGGTGCTTGCGGGGCAGGGGGTCGTGACTGTAGACAGATAATAATTAGGTGCTTGTATTTGTACACGGATAGTTTTAGGGATTTACTCTACCCTCTTAAGCAACAGTAAGTACATCAGGCCGAGCATTCGTAGTTGGAGGGTCTAGGCACGCAGGGTGTCCGAGCATTTGGGATCTTTTTTCTGGGAGTCCCAAGAAAGAGGATTACAAAATATATGGGAATCCATACTGGAGTCCGCCCATGCTGGAAACTACCACGTTCCCTCTCGAGGTCCGTTACACGGTTCTGAGCATAGTTTCGCTTGTGCGTTCGAAGTACTTAGACGTTCGTATCGCTCAAGTTGGATTGCTGCGGGGGCCGCCGGTTTAGGGTTCGGGGTTAAAGGGGTACAGCAAATCATGCCAGTAACCCCCCTTACGTCCACTAAGCTACGAACCCTGCTTGGAGCTCCAGACCTAAAAACCACAAGTATTGGAGTCAGGATGTATGGTTTAGGGGATGTGAATATAGGGTTTGGGTGTTTTTCCAAAACCCCAGTAGACTACAGCTTTCGGGGCCCGTACCTTCTAGTTAGGAGGCATTTAGCATTATAGACTCTAAGTAATTAAGGGCTCGCAGGTAAACTGCCCTAAACACCAAACCCTCAAAAGGTAAATTGCCGAACGCAAAAATCCTCCAACAGAAGCTTTTGATTTAAGGGCTCATTAAGAAGGGGTGTAAGCTTGCATACATACAGCTACTACTTTAAAAGTGCTGCGCAATCGTAATGCCCAAGAGTCGATTGCCTGAACTCATTGAGCTCCAGTCACCCCTAAACCCTAAACCTGAAGTCAACCTATTGAGATGTCCCCCCTAAACCTTCCCGTAACCCTGCACTTCAAGGTCTCTTCCAGGAGAAGTTCCAGGCCCCGCCATTGGACAAGTCCGGCCGCCCCTCGAAGGACTGAGCTGTTTCAGATGGCTCTGGGCTCAACATGTAGGCTATAGTCTAAACTCCTTAAAGGGGGGTTAGATAAGGGATTATATAGGGGACTACTATGGGGGTTATCAAGGGGGATACTAGGAGTTTAGACTATAGGTCATGTAGGCTTTACGGTTTGGGTTTACAGCTTTTGGTGTGACGCTTGCGGCTGCGGACCTGTGGGCTCTGGGTGTAGGGTCTAGGAAGCGTGGAGCGTTCTTGTAGGCATTTAGGGGTTCCCTTCCGTCGAGGTGTTGAGGCGTAGCGTTAAAAGCTTTTTAGGACATATTTAGGCTTCATCCAGGTGTGTCGTCAAGGATGTAGCAGGGCTAGAGCTTCAGAACTTTCTGAATTCAGGGTGCTAAGACTTCATTGATAGCAGGATTTTGGCCTCTCGGCACCCCAACATTCGGACTCTTTGATTTGTCCTGTGATGGTCGGGTCCTAACGAGGGGGACGGGATTACCAGAGTCCTTTCATTGAGTAAGATTTGCGTGGTTTGGGCTTCAATTTAACCTCCTGGGGCATAATTACAGATACATAGATTCACCTATCTGTCTATCTACCTATCTGTCTGTCTATCTATCTATCTATCTATCTGTCTGTCTGTACATACATACTTAAATTTGTCTGCGTTTATGTATATTATATATATATACATATATTTACGTATATATATTATATATATATTTGGATATATACATGTAACCACCTGTTGAAATCAAACGGGAAGTAGGAAGCGCTCCAGCCTAAGAATAATGCATTCCTCTCAATGCACTATGATGGTATGTATGGCATCTTGGACAAGGGGTTCTATTTAATCCCCATGAACCCTACAGCCTATAAGCCCTAAACCCTATGAGCAGACCCCTGCTAATGTTCGCGAGCAGTAGTGGAGTGCTGCTTCTAAGCTCAGAACCTGAATCGCTAAACTCGATACCCTGTGAACCCTAATCCCTAGCTCCAGCTTGCTACAGGTGGCGAAATCCATCTTGCTTTAAGCTGCTACGGCGAGTGTCACTTCAGCAGCTCCAGAGATGTTTAAGTACCCTTGGCTTTAGATGCATTTCTGGTTGAGTGAATGATGTATGTTCGAAGAAAAGAATTCAACAAGTCATTCTGGATTTATTGCCCCACGATTCAGAATAGGCTCCCAAAAAAGGTTGACACCAAAATCCAAAAGACTTAAACCAAGCCCTCAACATCCAAGCCCTGAAGCCTCAAACAGGACGTGCTCTACCTCCGCAAGAAGCTCCGCTTCTAAGCAGCGCCGCAACGTCCCTACTCGCTCAGAAGATGAAAAATGTCGCGCTGAGCTTTGTAGGTGTTTAGGATTGAACCCTTAACCCTAAATCTTGTTGCTTCAGGGTTTGTGGTCGAAGCTTAGCAGGCCCGGGGGGGTCGGCGTACCGTACCTCCAGCAGCATGTATAGGATGGGCCCTGGGCACTTGTGACTTTTTCTGGTAGGGTTGAGGCTGGAGTTTGAGGGTCTCAGGTTAGGTCACTGCTCCTTACAGTAACTGTTACCGCACTAGGTAATAGGAGTTGGTCTGTTTTGGCCCCAATAGGGACAGGTACTGTAAGGAGGACTGACCCAAGTCTCAGGGTTTTCGCCTCCCGTATTTAAGGGTTTGAAGGTCTCAGTCTGGTTGTTGTAAGCGTTTTGGAGTGTTTTCTCCTAAGTGGAAAACGCTTCCGGCTTGGCTTAGGTTGGAATCCTATACTACCCTTCCAACTTTACTTTCTCCCTCACCCCAAAATAGACACCAAACCCGTCCTGAGCGGGGTTTCTACTTATACTCCCTCGATAGAATATGGCTTTGGGTATTTATCATCATAAGATCCCCAGAATATGCCCCCCCCATATTCTATCTACTTAAGGGGGACTCTAGGCCTTGTATAGGGTTCCATGATTGGACACAGGAATCATGACGGCTTTAAGACAGCACTGTTATTAGTACTGATAATATTCTTATTACTAGTAGGATTATTAGTACCATTATCACGATTTTTATTATTGCCATTATTGCTGTTATGTGTAGTATTACTGCTACTACTAGATGCGCTTGGTAAAGATAGAATATTCGCGATTGCTTGCGCAGCTCCGCCTTGGAAATCAAGAAGGCAACCTCTAATCACTTCTATATGGGTGTTTCCCAAGATTAGGCATACATTTTTGGGGGTGGGGGCAAGGAATATAGTATCTTGGGGTCTATATTGGGGTCATCTGATTTTGGGAAACTGCCATATTCCCTTCAGTATGATCTCAAAATTGTGGGCTTCCGAAATTAGAGGTCCCTTTTTGCCTGTGCACGGGGGACACCTGTTTTTGAAAACTCCCAAGTGTCCTAAACTCGAGCCTGAAACCCATTTGACGCCCCGGAACCTAGAATTGTCCTGATGGTCCATCTCCTGATTGCCTCCCGAGTGCCAAGTGAAAAATGAAGGGCGTAGCCTGGGCTCGGGAATTGCCTTGGTATAATTATGTCCATTTTCAATCGAGGACTGGCAAGGGCTCTAGGGATATGTAGAGGTTCGAAGGGTTGAGTCTTGCGTGGGCTTCCATGGATGCGGGGGGAGGATTGAGCAAGTGTTGGTTTGTTCTGATATCTAGAACCGGCCTACTGTTCCCTACAATCTACAGGTTGTTAAGATTGTGAACAGGACGACCCCATTAACCTGACAATCGAAACCTCACAGCTGCATATACCCAGGACATCCCAGGACACATTCTGCAGCCTCAAGCTTAAGCCTCCAGCTAGCGGATTCCTCGCGCTAGAGACCAATAGCTTACTGGGGGTTAGGAAGGAATATGGGAATGCATTCCATAGGGATTATATTCCCTTCAACGGATTTTAATCCCTTACTAATCCCTGTCTATTCCCTATAATATATATCTATCATATATATTATATATGTATTATATGTATATATATATAACTATTCCCTAAGTCCTTACTTACCACCAAAAAAGTGTGGGGCTAAGGGAACCCTGAAGGCCGGGCTGTGCGACAGTCCAGATTTCGCCCTCTCTCGACATGACAGCAGGAGCTTGATAAACCTTATAACCGCAACATACTATATAGTAGTTTCCATTTTATTTTCCATTATCCCTGTATAACCCCTATACTGTATAGCAGTTTCCGTTTTATTCTCCATTTTCCCTATATAACCCCCATATAACATGTGTGTGCATCAGCTGTGCATGGAAGTTGGATGCATATGTCCGCATGTGAGCTTCACTAAAGCCAGGATCGAAAACCTCAAGGCCAAGGTATGCCCCAACAGCTCTAGGAGGCATGTCCATGTTTCTTCTCTACTCCTTTGCGGATGCAGCTTCATTATTGAGCCATGGGAAGCTTTGCAAGTCGGAAAGTTAAGAACAAGTGTCCTCCTCACCTTATTTGCGAACAGGTCCAAATCCTGAAGCTATGCATCACAATTCAGCCCGACAGCCTAATCCCCTCCCCCGAATAATAAACCCCCCCACCCCCCTA
>CAJNIZ010027613.1:10982-29140 GCA_905231905.1 Symbiodinium pilosum
ATTATTAGGGGGAGGGGATTACAAAACATTGGGGCCCCTCCTTTGGTCCACTGTCCTCCTGCGTCCCGTCCCTGTGTCCGGGATGCGGCATCAATGCTGGCACCGCCTCGGGGGGTGAAGATCGGCGCCTTTGCGTGAAGCTATGCTGGGATGTTTTTGGGGATAACTTTTCACGATGATGGACCACCATCCCTATGTTACCTATAAAGCCCATAGTCCTATATGAAGCCGCATGAGTTTCATTTTCAAAGGGGCCTTAAATCCATCGCAGCACAATCCGTCACGGGATGGCTTTTCGGTGCAAAGGTATGTTGCGACTTAGGGAGTAGGGGTTTGGGATTTAGGGTTAGAAGGTAGGGTTTAGGGGGCATCCCGCTGTTGAGCAGGTGGTATCCTACAGTCTCTTTGTAGTCTATACCCAGACCCCTGGGAGGATCTAGAAAGTAGAACCCCCAATATGGTACTCTATACTATTATTGGGTAAGTGCTAGGGAACCTTAAGGGGGGTCTACGTTCTAGATCCTCCCAGGGGTCTGGGTTTTACGAAAGTTTTTCAAAAATTTTACATACCGAAAAGCACTGCAGCAGGCCACAGTTTCTTGTTTAAACTCTTTGAAGGGAGATATATAATAGGGGACTACATAGGGGAATATTATAGAGGTTCTAGGGTTTAGGATTTAGGGTTTAGGGTTTTAGGGTGGATACTACGTAGGAGTTTAGACTGTAGCGCATTTTGTGTCGTGTTGTCGTCTGTGGTTACACAAGCCTTGAGTACTCAGCAGGGGAATTCTTAGCTCCCAGGGCTCGTTGCAGCTTCCTTTACTGAGTGGTTGCTTGATGATCCGCAGCGACCTGGCAAGTAGCATGGTGCTCCCTAGACCAGATAGGGGGTCCGGTTGTACATGCTGTTTTGCTTAACCATCCCAGAAAAGAACTGTGCTGGAAGCCAGAAACACCACGTTAACCACATGTCGAGCTGTCAAATGCGTCGCTTGTTTAAAGCTATTTTGCTTTGTGACATGCTCCAGCCTGGGCAAGGCAATGTCTTTGATTTAACTTTGCAGGAGCTTGAGAGGGAGTGTCCCTTAACAATCCATACATACGAAAAATAACATATACATGCATATACATATATATATATATACATATATACAGCTGCGCAGTGCTACTTGGTGAACTTTTTTATGTTGTCCCTTCCACAGTAACATTAGAAGAATAACTTCTGCGAATATGTAAAGCTTTTAATGTTGCCCTGCAAAACAATGACCTACAAGCATCATTTAAGGGCACAAGCAGGGTTCTGAGAGAGACACGCGGAACTTTAACTCATGACGTCTCACAGACAAAATGGGGCACCAGTAATGGTAGGGAGCCTGGGTAGAAGCAGGATTTGCAAGGAGGCTATGGTGGCAAGACTCAACTCATATTCCGTCCCGAGCCCTAGCCTCTAAAGCACCTACTGGACAGTAATTGGGTTCATTTGGGTTGCTGTTAAGGAACTTAATTCAAGTTACCATAATGGGTATACATGGTAAATACTCCCCGATATAGTAACTTAATCTAAGTTCCTTAGCAGCAACCCAGTCATAGGAATGCAGAGTGTACGCTTTAGGGTTAAGGGATGAGGTTTGGTTCATACCCTAGATCCCAAATCCTAAGCCTTTGAACATTTGCATTCCATGTAATCCCCTGCAGACTCATCAGATCTCCTACATGTACCAGACCTTACTTGGAGGGTCATGGGGACTTAGTAAGTAGGTTCATGGGGTTATAATACGGGTTATAGGGGTTCTTAACCTACTTACTAAGTCCCCATGACCTCCAAGTAAACCCTAAACCCTAAACCGTGCCTGCACTGCTGTGCGATGCGCGTGTCGAAACCCTAAACCTTAAACCCTAAACCCTAAACCTTAAACCCTAAACCCTAAACCTTGTGACCTTAATTTTGCCGTTCCAAGGCATCACTCCTTCGCCCCATTGCCTGGTGAGTAGCTCTGCTGCTTTGCCGATGAAGGCGAAGATGGGACTATAGTCCCCCTTAAGTAGATAGAATATGGGGTCTATGGGTACCTTATTATAATATACCCAACGCCATATTCTATCTACTCAAGGGGGACTATAGGCTTTTCGGATTAGGGCTTAGGGTTTTGGCTCTGTAAAGGGTTTAGGATTTAGAGCTTAGGGCTTTAGCTCTTTAAAGGGTGTAGGATGTAGGGTTTACGGTTAAGTTGAAAGGGTTCAGGATTTCGAACTTAGTGTGATAAAGGGAGCAGCTGTCGATCTCTGCGCAGCATGCCCTTTTCACTATTGCCTGTTCGTGTGTTTTGGGCAAAGATCTTCACCTATTTCAGGGGTTTAGATGTTAGGGTTTGGGAGTTTAGGTTTTAGGGCTTCAGGATTTAGAGGTTTTAGGGTTTAATAGGGCAGGTGGTTGGGTGCTAGAACTTGAAGACTGGCGCATTGCGCTTTTTGAGTTTTTTGCTTACATCCTAAACCCTGAACCTTAAAACCTGCGCCCTAAACCATAAACCCTCAGCCCTAAACCCTGAACTCTGAATAAACCTGAACATAGACATACAAGAGTTATAGGGTCCTTGTTGTAGAGGTTGGGGTAACTGGAACCCTTGAATCCTCATAAAACCTTATTCACGCAGGACTGCTAATTACTGCGCCGAAAGAATGGAATGTCGGTATACAATTAGTATTCTGGGGGTATGTATACAAAGATCCTCAAAGCCTAAACCCTAATACCCTAGACCCTGTAACCCTAAACGTTAGAACCCTAACCCCTATACCTTGGGTACTGCCCCCACTCACTAACAGTTGGAAAATGTCTATAATATGCTTAAATATAGCCCTGAATATATGACTCCTATCATAGACTGCTAATGGGTGGGGGCAGGACCCAGCCTATAACCCTAATCCCTGAAGAAAGAGGTTCGGGGTCCTGGGACGCTGGCGCGCCCGGCGCAGCTCTCAGACTTCTCGGTCTCTTGGACTTAAACGATGCGAGCTTCCCTTCATTATAGGGGGTATATAGGGTTATATAGGGATATTATAAGGGTTGAACACTTGGCTCTGGACTCAGGGTTTAAGGTTTTCAAGGGGTTCAGGCTCCACCCTTGGGGTTCTACGCCTGGATCGGGGGAGCTGATTGAGGAATATGGGAGGCCTAAACCCTGAAATTCGGCTGTACTGCTGACATGTTGAGAAACCCTAAACCCTAGACCGGGGTGCAACTTTAGGGGTACAACCCAGGAACTCTTGATGAGTCAGTTCGTTAGAGTCTGGAGCTGAGGCAAGTTAAAGGTTTTCTTCTTTGGTTTCATAAAGCCGCTCGTAAAACTAATCTTGGTTGACATGGGTAGTGGCTAAGCATGCTGGAACAGGTTTTTGAGGTTTGGAGTGTAGTTCTGATGGAATACATCTGGCTCTTAGTCCTGATGGAATACATCTGGCCAAACCTCAGTACCACACCGCAAAACGATGAGCTGCCTGGAAGCCCTGCAACCGGAAACCGTAAACCCGTTCTCAAACCCGACGGGGCTTGAAACGTACCTTAAACCACATGCTGTGTGCTATCTGAAACTTCAAATACATCCTGCAGAATCCCTACTCCTAGCAGGAGCGCCCACAATCTTCTTATAGAATCCCCACACATCCGCAGGGCCCCTAGGGTACCCCAACCTTGAAAACCCTCATGTGTAGATCCTAAGCGTTTACAATCGCATACGAAAACCTTAACCTTAGACGCTAAGGAGAAGCTGCTGGCAGCTAGCGCTGCCCGGCATAACTGATGTTTCTGCGGTAAAGGAAATCTTCGGAAATCCCGCGGGGTGCTGACACGTAAGCCCTAAGCCCTAAATGGTAGTTTCCATTTTCTTTTCCATTCTCCCTATATAACATTACAATTCCAATACAACCCAATTATACTATAGTAGTTTCCATTTTCTTTTCCATTCTCCCAATATAACCCCTATATAATCCCAATATAGCCCAATTATACTATAGTAGTTTCCATTTGCTTTTCCATTATCCCAATACAACCCCTATACTCTATCTACTTAAGGTGAGATGTCCCTACATGCTGCTAGACCTTAAGCCCTAGACCGTGTCTTCATTCCAGATGTTCATGCAAATGAATGAAGTATGTTCGATGTCTTTTTTTTTTCGTTTTGAGTCCGCCGATGCGCAGCAGAGGCCGACCAAGGGTTTTTGGTCTAGGGTTCAGGATTTAGGCCTCAGGGTTTGAGGTTTGGGGTTTAGGGAAAGTCGGCATCAACTAACCCTTGAAGTTGAAGACTGAGGCTCAAGTTCTTTCTAGCCACCTTTTCCATGGACAACGCTCAGCATCTCTAACCTTAGCACATGAAGGCCGAAGGGCCGCTAAAAGGGATGCCTGGACCGGTAATTGCAAGTTGCGGGGCCCCCACACCTGAAAACTGCAAGCCTTGAAACTGAAAGGCTCCAAATCCTAGATACTTCACGAATCTGCCTGAACGGCAAATCACAAGCCCAAAGCCCTAAACCCTAAAGCCAAGGCCCTGCGTTGAATCCCGCAGGCCAAGCCCTAAACGGAAAGCAGTAAGCACAAAGCCTAGCTCTTGTCGAAGGTGGTTTGTTTTGGCAATAGGGGGTCAGGGTTTAGGGAATTGGGGTGTCTGTTTTGGGGTCGCTCCACAATAAGGATTATAGTATATGGGTGTCTATACTGGTAGTAGTCCCAAAAAGGGAGCCCCAATATAAATGCTAAAATCTTCTTCTAAGCCACCCCTCAGTAAAAGGTACCCTATAATTTTGGGAAACTCCCATGTTGGAGTCTCCCAGTTCGTGGAAACTTCGAGGTTGCCAGTGTTCTTTGGAACCTCGGAATCCTGACCCTTGCGCTCCTGGTGGAGATCAACAGCCTCTTCCTTGGGACTTTAGGAGGAGTTTAGGGTTGAAAGTCCCCCATAAGTAGATAGCATATGGGGGTATATGGGGATCTTATTATAATTGTACCCAAAGCCATATTCTATGTACTCCAGGGGGACTATAGGCTTTGGGGGCATGAGGGGGCAGAGTAGAATTAGGCTCGTCAGGATATGAGTAGGACTTGGATTTCTAGCAGGTGGGGGCAGGGTGGGCAGCGGAGGCCAGAATTGAGTGCCTCGTGAAAAAGGCGTGGTTCTAGTGGGTAGAGATGGTGTGAGTTGATGCTTAAGGCTAGGGATCAACTTAGTTGGGGATTTATAGATTGCCATCATGAACCTACAAGACCAGCAGCAAAATGATCCTCTAACCCCCTAAACCCCAACTCCTAACCCAACATCTGCAATCCAGGGCCCAGATTCCCAATCCGAAGCCCCTCATCCCGTTAGGGAGTCAGGAGTTGAAGCATTGAAGATTCACCCATTAGGGATATGTTGGGGTTATATCGGGATAGTGGAGAAGAAAATGGAAACTAATTACTATTTAGGGTCTAGGGTTTATGGTCCGTCCGAGGTTTTGAGCCGTCAAACCCTACTGTAATCCCAAAACACCCGAAACCCTTGGACTCCCTAAGCCCAAACCAATGAATCCGTACCGTAAGCCCAAACCCCAAACTTGTGACATTATATGAGCTACCGACTGAAATTGGGTTGGGGGGGAACCTATAGGGGAATCTATAGGGTTTCAAGGGAGACTTGTTAAGGAATATACTAGAACTTTAGTCCAGGGCTCATGTATCTGTTCTAGACACTGGGCCCCTCAAAGCCCGCAGACAGGAATCATCAACTCCTAATTCCCCACCCCCTAAACCCAAAGCCTTCGAATCCTAAAGCGCAAACCTTGCTCGAATAACACTTCACGAACTATGTAGACCGCAACCCAGACCCATACTGCCCAAATCCGAAATCTTCACACCCCTGGCCATCAAATCCTAAACCCCTGAAGCCTTAAATCCTCACCCCACAACCCCAAATCCTGAATTAAAAAAGGCTAAATCCCCACCCCCCGAGAACTCGAAACCCTAAACCCTAAACCCTAGGCCCAAGAAATACATGTTGCTACAGGTGGCCCCAAGCCCAGGAAGAAGCGGCGCGACGAGTCGGAACCCATCCCGAGCCTCCAATTTATTTGGGGGAAGGGCTTCCGGGCATTGGCGGTATAGGGTTTAGGGGTTCATAGGGTTTAGGGTCTAGGGCTAGGATTCTTGGGGTTTAGGGGTTTTAGAGGTTTAGGGGCTTAGGCCATTGTGGGTTGACCATACATGGACCTGTAGTACTGTAATCAGCGCCAATTAATTACAGACATTTTTTCTACGGGTCTTACTAACTGCGGAGTAATTACTATTAAGCTGTAGGTAATTGGAGCTGCAGGTAAACCCTACACTCTTCACACCCCTCTTTGTAGGCGATTTTTTTTTTCTTTTCGCTCGGGTTTAGGTGGGTTTGGGGCAAGGTTTTCGTGGCAGTGTGGGGGTCATGTGGACTTACAGTGTCGTAGGGGAGGCATAGGTCCATATTTCGCTTGATGCGCGAGGGTATATGTATATATATATATACATATGTACAATGATATACACGCATACGCAAACTTATTTTTGAGGTTACGCAGTTTCATATGCAAGTGCATAGAGAGACGGTTTAAGAAGTTCGGCTTCAGGATTCAGGGCTTCTGGCAATGCAAGCCCTACGACTTCACGTTTAACGAGACTCACATGGAAACGACAATGAACAGGCAACGCAAACTGGATTAGATTTCTACAAGGGTTTACTACTAGGTAGGGGAAACCCAAAGTTTAGGGTTTAGGGTTTAGGGGTGTGTTTACGCGCTGTATGATGGAGTGCCTTTCAGTCTGGCGGAGCCTGAGGGAGTTCCAGATGCAAAAAAGGGGTGTGTTTACAAGTGCCGCAAAGTGTAGTGTCTCGTGGTATGCTACCTCAATTGATTCATCAGACAGGAATATAGGGTTTGGGGTCCAACGGAAACGGATGTGGAGAATCAGCATGGAGGCCTGAACAAACACTAGTCGCGTTCTTCATGATTCTTTTTGAAACGGGCGTGAATTTTTAATACTTAAACCCTTATTCTGCTGCACTGGATGAAGTTCTCCTTCCTGAAGTAGTGGAGATAATCGCATCAACAATTACCAAGGTCTGCGCACGGTCTGAAGCAGCCACACCCAGTATAATGGAATTTCAACCAGAGATGCAAGCACCCCCGACACATGCACATGGACTGTGATACCCAAATTGGGATATTACGTGCGCCCTACACAACCCAAAAATCCATACCCAGCAAGCCCAGATCTGCTACCTGTAACCCCAAATACCTACCTACAGCTCAGTAGCTATTGGCCCCTAATTTGTAGGTATAATCCAGAAAACTACAGGCACAGACTCACAAAGTGAGAGTCTAGTCTTTGTGCAGGCATTGATGCAGGAGTGCTGGCCACAAGCCTCCCCCAAACGAACATGAAAGCTGAGATGGCCCCCTTCTCCACGAACGCTTCTTACTGGTTCTTAGGAGGGAATACTACATGATAAGTTTTTTATAGGGTTATAGTTCCCCTTAAGTAGATAGAATATGGCTCTGGGTATAGTATAATAAGATCCCCATATTCCCCATATTCTACATACTTAAGGGGGACTATATATTCCCTTATTCGCTACGAAGAACCGCATGACTAGCCTTTGGTAGGGCCCTTTCGGGGTTTCCATGTTAGTTGGGCGGATTGTGCCGGGATCCTCTTTGTACCTTCGAATTTGAGTAGGGGTATGTGGTTGTTAGGGTATATATAGAGGGTAGATGGATAGTTGAGATAGCATGTTCAGCAACAAGGATCACTGGCAAAGACGAGCACGGACAGTTGAATCAGGGAAGCTGACAAGTGGAACAGCCATATGGTTTAGGGATGTTTAGGGTTCAAGGTCCTTAAACCCTAGCCGTGAACACTTGAAAAGAGTGCAAAAATTTCCCTGCGGCGGATAGGGAGCAATGCGCCGCGACGGCTCCTGCACCCTCTGCCCAAATGCACGGGGGTCCAAAGCGATGCAGGATTTCTTCCCTCGTTCACGGTAGGCTAACCGAACAATGGGGTTTGACAGATATAGTAGGCCTTAACCCGAAACTCCGACAGCTGAGGAAGCTTATTCCCAGCCTTGACGAATTGGGGTGGCAACCTCAGCAACCTGGCGTTGCGTTCCTGTGCGTTTGATGAGCTATAGTCCAAACTCTCAAAGGAGTTATATAGGTTTCGGGGGTCAAGGGATTAGGATTTAGGGTTAAGGTTATATAAGGGAGTATTATAGGGGTTATCAAGCGGGATACGGGACCTTAGACAATAGCTCTTGCGATGTGTGGCTTTCTGGGGGTCCCTACCGTAAGGATTATTGTTTGTGGGGGTCTATATTGGGGTCCTGGTTTTTAGGAAGACCATATGACCTTTGGGGACGACATCTGCAAAGACAATGTTTTCCTGGAAAGGGCAGAACATGGAAGTAATCAATGGGTGCAAGTACCCCTGACAGGTGATTTCAGGCAAACAGTCGAGGTATTGTCATCCTTCCGCAAGTCCCTACACCCTAAACCCTAACTAATCCCTAAACCAAGTCCAGTATTTGGGACCTGCGGAGTGAGATATTGCTTCAGGGTGTTAGGTTCAGGGTTTTAGGGTTTTAGGGTTTTAGGGTTTTAGGGTTAAGGGTTTTAGGGTTTAGGGTTACGGGATCCTGTTCTTTGTTTTTTTGGAAGTTGCTTGCCCACCCGTGGTGTGAGTTGTTCTCAACATTAAGGGCCCTTTTTTGTTATAAGACATATAACGCTACCTAATATTTAGGGGTGCCAAAATGGGACCCTAATTTTTGGAACTACCCATGTGGTGTTCGGGTTTTACTTGAGGCTTCGACGTCTGCTTTGCGGCTGAAGCTGTGGACTTTGGTTAGAATGCCTTGGATGCTGTAGCTGGGTTGTTGCTGAAAATCAGTTAAGTTGAATGTATACCCGGACCAAATATACATGTATCACCATTTTTAGATTCTACCTTAGCAACATTCAAGGTAGGATTGCGGACCCGTTTCTTTTGCGGTGGTAGGGGGCGGGGGTCTGTTGCACTCTGAAGATTCGGCTCGATGAGACTCTCAACTTCTCACATAGTAGTTTCCATTGTTCCAATAATGACGAATCGAATGGAGCATGAAATGGCAACTGGCGAATACCATCGATAAGGCGGGCTGAAATAGACCTGATACAGAGACCCCCAAAAGGCCGATACCTGGAGGCCAGACAAGCCCCTCAGAAGATTTACATGAGCTATAGTCTAAAGTCCTTAAAGGGGGTCATATATAGGGATGAAATTAAGGGCATACTGAGAGGGTTATCATTAAGGGTTTAGGTTATAGTGACTCAAGAGCCTTACCTGCAAGAACCAAGAACTTTAGCACTAGGTCGGGGGAAGCCCAAGCTGTAGCCAGGTAATGTCCTCTCTTGGCTGTCTTCTGCCTGGCTGTTAGGACTTTAACTTTTTGGGTTCCCTACTTTCTCCATTAAGGAGGCCAAAAGTTTAACCCTTAGGGGCTTCCTAAAGACAGCTGAGACTCTTATTTCCGCAATTATGGGCAACAGGAGTGTCCCGCAAAATGTGGCAACATACCTATCCAGCTCAAGCACGCTCTGGAGGCTCCGCACTCGACAATCTCTATAGAGGTATCTTAACATGTCTGATTTTTAGATCTGTGGATACTTGCTGTGCATATAAATAAAACAGCGTATTGTACGCAAGAATATACCTATACACGGGTGTGTGGGTGCGTATGTGCATATGTACTTTGGCCCCCCAGAATTAAGCGCAGGTGGGAAAACTTGCTGCTTGGCGCGGCCGGAGAAGACGAACCGCATCGGCCATGGTGCCTCGAATGTTTTTTCAGCTTTCTCCGTGTTCGATAGCTCGTCAGCTACCAAGGTGGCCTTTACGGGTTCAGGGTTATAGGGAGAATGGAAAAGAAAATGGGAACTACTATAATGGGTTATATAGAGTTTGTAGGGCCTAAACCCTAAGCCCTAAAATCTAAACCCTAGACCCTGGTTGAGGCGTTGTTTCAAATATACTTTGGCACCGGGACGCTTCTGAAGTCATAGGCCTCTTCGGACGTACTTGTGATGATTTTATGGCTACTGGCGGCTAGCCAAATAGGTCCCCTCAACTGTAAACAGCCACATAGTTGGGGGTTGCGGGTTGAAGGATTTCTTGGTTTGTTTGAAAATCACCTTCCTTAATGTTAAGACCCAACACCCCCCTAATGTTGAATATCCTCTGTGTGGTATTAGAAGGCATATACGGAGTCTTTAATCCTAGGGGTGGGAGGGTTTGGTTCTTCGGTGCGGGATTAATTTAAGAGAGGTAGCATGGAAGACTCACCGAAGGTCTCCCTCCAAGGATGATGTCGACGAAGGCATCCTGCGATCCGAGGAGACTTTGCAGGCAGGGTTTGGGGGTTAGGTTGGGTACTGCCCCCACTCTGTAACAGTTATAGTCTAAACTCCTTCTAGGGGGTTATATAGGGAATACTATAGGGACTACTATACAGGATAGTAAGGGGAATACGAGGAGTTTAGATTATGGTTTATATAGTTATATATAGCCGTAAATGTGACCCCCTAATGGCGTTGTGCCCAAGAATCTTCCTGTCCCCAACTGTGACGCCTTAAGTCAGCCACTGTACAACAAGGGGATTTGTAGGGTTTGGGGTTTAGGGGTTTTAGTAACCCCAACACCCCAAACTAGGAGCCTATAACCATCACACCATAGTCATAGTGTCGTAGCCATTTTCTGGCTCGATGAACAGCAACTAGAACTTTCATGTGCTTTGAACAGCAACTATCGTAGCTGTGTTTTTCTCATCCTTCAGAAAACCAATACCCAGACACCCTCAACCATGTAACCCAGCCTTAGCCTGAAGCCTGAACAGTACCTGGTGTAACCTTTATCCGAGTAGGTTTGGGGGCCCTATAAAAATCAAAAAGTTGCTTTATACGGATGATGTATGAATAAGGGTTAAGGGTAGTAAAAGCTATAAATATGTTCGCTTCTACCCCTGCTATCTTGGGAAAGGTAAGGACACCCAGGCCCCAGGCAAAACAAAAAAACATTAAGACACATACAGTAATAAGGGGATTTTGGTAACCCTCACCTCCCCAGTGCTACACAGAGAACAAGAAAACAAAAACTAGATGATTGCCGTTCAGGAGTTAGGTTTCCCGGCTTGGGTAGAGAATGACACAATAACATGTAACAGTACTCAGAAATTTATGATCTCGGGGGTTACACCAGGCATCCACTCGTCCGCACTATGCGAACCACCAGCAAGAATGTTTGGTCCTTGCCGCTTGTCGCTCACCACACGCACGGTTGCTTAACCCCCACACCCTACAGCAACCTTTGACACAGTTAAACCCTACACCCTACAGCAACCTCTAACCCCGCACACTCAAATCTAAACATCAAGGAACTCCTAACCCTGCAGCCTTCATCTCAATCTCCTCCAGCCTTCAACCCCTCCTTTTCTAAGCCTCGAAGCCCTAAGCTTGAGCCCACCATGAATCCCTGAACACATGGATTGGGCCTCTACGGCAATCCTCTCCTCTTGGGTTTTACTCCAGTAAAATGCCCCAAATGGGTTTCAATCCAAAAAAGCAGCCCAAGATTGGTTTTAATCCAATAGAATGGCCCCAAAAATCCTAAACCTTAAACCATGTCCAACAACCCAACCAAGAAGAACAAGGCCACCTTTACCCCTTCGGTGGCCGGGGAAAGCTCCTCGCGAAGCCTAGCTGCGCGGTTCCTACACGACCTGTCTTTCGCGGCACTTGCATTGGTTAGGGTTTAGGCCTCCGAAACCTGAGCCCTACAGTCAGGCTTTGGTTGTTGGGTGATTGATGTGGGGCAATGGTGGGCTGCTAAACGAAGTCCTTCCTGAGATTTTATGGGAGGATCAAAGACACGGGCCCCATTTGGGTGATCACCACACGCATTTAGATGGCCATACAGGGTTGGCCGATTGTTCTTAGTCACTGCGGATGGTATGGGCACCTCGCGTCACACAACTTCCTCCTGCGTTGTGTTTTTGGATTTGTGTGACGCACAGTCACGTATCTATAGTCTTATGACAGCATTAGGAATGGAGTATCATTGGGTACTGCCTCTACTCAGTGACAATTGGATAAGAACCAAAATATGAAAATATAATATAGAGCCCTTAATATGGCTTCTATTACAGAATGTTACTGGGTGGCGGCAGTACCCAAAGTATGTACAATTTTGTAGGGCTTGGGGTTTGAAGTTGGCGTTCTGGAGTCAGGAATTATGGTCTGTTCTGGAGTAAAGGCGACATCTTCTGAAGAAAGCCTAAGCCCAAAACCAAAGGGAACATGTCCCATAGGGTCAAGGCATTGACAGGTTGCGAGGCCTTTCCCAAAGGCATGGAAGTTTGGGCCTAGCCAAGTCTGTGAGGCCTCAGTGTTCCCATTGTTCGGCTTGGGATTACGGAGTTGTTCCAGGAGCTCTTGCACGGCATCAAAGACGGCTTGTGTTTTGTGACGTTAGTTTGTTAACAAAGGCCTTCAGCACCGCATATGTTGGTGTGTAGTTTTCAGCCACCTTGCTGGGCGACTGTAAACATGTTGCGAGTATGGGGGCATGCGGACATAAAGAGATATACCTCCATGGTTACCTTTGTAATCTGGTCCAGAATAGCTGGTCTTTCCCCACAGAAGCTGCTGCGGCATCACGCTGGAACCAGACCACATCCCTGAAACATGACCCAGATTTCCCAAATACCCACCATGACAGCCTCTATGCCTGGCAGATTCCCTACATAGAGGGATCCCAATGTAGACCCCAAAATTATAGACCTTATTCTGGGGACCCTCAAAGAGGTACCCCTAATCTTGGGAAAACCGCACCTATTGCTTTGGGGTCAGGCGTTATGCTTACGTTTGTGAAGTAGCAACCTGTCGGGACCAGGCCTTTGCAAGAAGCATTTCCTACACCATATGGTAGTTTCCATTTCCTTTTCCATTATCCAATATAATTCCAACATATAACCCTAATATAATCCCTATATAACCCAGTATAGTAGTTTCCATTTTCTTTTCCATAATCCCAGTATACTGAATGCATCCCTGCTGTGGTCCCTATATAGGAGTTTCCAGGCTGCGCGGCCCTCCTCATTTGGCGCCAGATTATTTTGGAGTTTTGCAAGCCCCCTGCCGAGTTCCAATAGTAATCCCCCGCGGCAGACTCTTATCAACAGAGTCATTGGGGTTGCAGGTGTTTGTTCCCTGCGCTTCTTTGAATCCGAAGGTCATCAAGACTTGAAAGTCTACACAGACCCCAAACCACGACAAGGAATGAGAGGTTTCAACAACTACCTTTTTGCGTTTTGGGCTTGTTTTAATACCAGGGGGCCTTTTAGGGGGTACCGACCAGATGGAGTGTAATATAGTAGGGGCCTCTTACAAGCCATCGGGCATTGTCTGCATCCCTTTATGGAACCCCCCAAGCACAAACCACCTGCAAACCTCATAGAGCCAAGTCTAAACCCTACCCAGAACCTCCTATGTAGTTCCTTTTTGGGTAGTATATTCTAATCCAATACCAAAAAAATATAACAAACCCAAAAAGGAACTACATAGGAGCCCTTGGGAAAATCCCATAGAGCCGTGATTAGCCATACAAAGCAAACACCTGGAGCTCCTCAACTGCAAATAGTGGTCGTCTTGCGATGCCATGCTTGCAGCCACATGTCCACTGCATGCGTCACCAGGAGGCAGGGAAGGGATTTTCTTGATTTTATTACATGAGATGAGTGTCGGCTTTGGGCCCCCCCTGTCATGTAATCCCCTAAATAGATTGAGCATGCGTTGCTTTTCATGTGAGCTCTAGACGCAGCGAGAATCATGGAACATTACAACGTTCCCAGCAAGAATGCGAAATATCCCGATCGGTCATTGTACACCACAATGTGAATGTCTTGTATGAGGGGAGCGATGGTTTCGATATTAGGGGAGGAGATAAATTGAGGACGCAGGCTTCAGGTTCGGTATCAGGTTTACGTCTGAACGCTTGTCCGGAACCCTGGGAAGGTTTAGGGGTTTAGGGTTTAGGGTTCAGGGACGTATGTCTTGAGGTGACTTTCGAAACATCAAGTGCTGTTGATTGTCCTGGCCGTGTTGAGCTTCTCAAAACTCTGCACATCGATTCCTTCATCATTCATATTCGTGCGCCTGCTATTCCCTTATATCCCAAACTTGAAGTTCTTGGCACATGATCAGTAGAACCCTAAGCCCCAAACCGGAGCTGACATCGTTTTCCCCAGCTGCAAGCGTCTCCAGAGCAGATGGCAGGTTGAGATCCGCGTCTGAGAGGATCCTAAGTATCTATTTGGTACAAATTAGGATTTCTACATGAGCCATAGTCTAAACTCCTTGAAGGGGGGTTATATAGGGAATTATAAAGGGGACTACTATAGGGGTTATTAAGGGGGAAACTAGGAGTTTAGACTATGGGGTTAGTATGCCCTATATAGGTACTTAGAATCCTTTGGGACTGAAGCCGCCCAGCCCCAAAGCCCCCGCCCGCTTAAGACGTGTAGCTGCGCAATGGCTCCGCGCATCTTCCTGCACCGGGTGCGGCCTGCCCTTTCTGTGCTATGCATTCTTACTTTATGGTCACATCCAGCCTTTTCAAAGCCAGGCCGTTCGGGACCAATGTCGCTGAGGCTGCAGGCAAGGTCAAGTCTACCAACTCCAGAACTAGTGGTGGAGGGCGAACCGAACGTGAAAAACCTTACTTTGAGGGAGGCTCTTCTAACCAGCAACATCACCGCGGCAGGCAGGAAGGGTGATTGGCCTGCAGTATCCAGACTTTGGGACAACTACACAGGAGCGGCACTTCCAGTTTATTCTGCCGTCATGTCAGCGGCTTGCAGTTGCGGCCGCTACGAGTATGCAGCGCAGGTGTATGATAAACTCGTATCTCTCTCGTCTTTTGAGCTAAATCGCGTTATTGTTCGTCTGGGCTTGAAGATCTTCGGAAAACTACGAGAGCAGGACAAGGTTGCACAGATTTGGTCCCAAGCTGAAAAACATCATTGGATCGATGCACTCATGGCTGGTTCCCGCCTGCACGCGGACGCCGAAGCAGGCAACCTTATAGGGGCTGCCAAAACTTTGGACTACATGTGCAAGCTGAGCCTGGATGTTGGAAGGCACCATTTCACATCTGCCATCAAGGCATGCCAGAACTCGAATGAGAAGGAGCGAGATAAGGTTGCAGCATACTTTTGGCGCCAAATGATTGAGAAAGGTCTACAGCCCGACGTTGTGACGTTTACACACCTTGCGAGCGCTCACAAAGCATCACCGATTGCTCGAGTTAAACCTGTGTATTCTGCCATGAAGAAGTTCCAGGTGAAGCCCGACTCCGTCTTTGCCGAGACTTACTTGATTGCTGTCCTTGGTGCCGGCTTTCCGCGCTGCTATCGGGTAGGTGACGTTGTTGAGGCGACGGCCGGCACGGGCTCCGAACGTCTCAAGGAGGTACGCAAGGTGCTTGCGGATTTCCATGCTGCTGGCATCAAAACAAAGTTCAGCAGCATTCTGGAGGAAGGAATCTCCCAGAGGAAGTCTTGAAGCGAGCAGGCAAAAGAAGAGCTGCAGCGCTGCAAGAAGGCTTCAGAAGTGTCACCCAGGTTGAGTATTCTTCCACAGACTTGCACCCAACTGCTAAATTTGAACCTCTCATCACAAAAGCACAAGACCCCAGGGTCTTAGCCCAAACCGTTGAACTAGGCTCCCGTGCTAGGTGACAGGCCCACTTGTGGTAGGGGGGCCGCTGGACATTCCGAACTCCAAATACACGCTCTAATACCTGGACCTCCAAAATACCCAGACTAATGGCCCTTAACCACCAAACTTATGGTCTTTGAAAACCCCAAAATCGGCTTCAATCAGCCCCAAGACATTGCAGGACCCTATGCTCCCGGCCATCCTGACGAAATTAAACCCCTGAAGCTCTATATAGACTCTAAAGCTACAATCCGTACATCTCCCTCTACGGTTTGGAGCCTGGTTTAGGGTTTAGGGTTTAGGGTTTAGGGAGTTCTATAGGGGCTTGGTTGATTATATACGATAATACGTTGTAGCATACTATAACATATCAGGATATTGGAAAAGATAATAGAAACTACTATATTATGATAGGGTATGTATTCGGGTAAAATTGGGATAATGGAACAGAAAATGGAAACTACTATTTGTATAATAGGGTATATATCGGTGTAAAGTTGGGAGAATGGAAAAGAAAACGGAAACTACTATATTATATTAGGTTATATATTGGGGTAGTATTGGGATAATAATGGAAGACAAAATGGAAACTACTATATCACAATAGGATATATATATCTATGTATGTATATATATATATATATATCGGGGCAATATTGGGATACTGGAAAAGAAAATGGAAACTATTATCTAGGGCCTGGTTGATTGTGGTATATTACTGGTATACAGGTTGTTAGAAATAGACCTCAAAATAGATGCTTATAAATTGTCAGGCCCCTGCATCACACTCGCCTATAAACCTCCTGTATACGGCCTGTTTCCATTAGAATTTTCCCTTCTCTATTTGATTTGATGTCGCATTCATTCCTACAGTACTTTGAAGTCCTACCCAAGGGCTCCTATGTAGTTCCTTTTTAGGTTTGTTAATAATTTTTTGTTAAGGGATTATAACATACTATCCAAAAAGGAACTACATTGGAGGTTCTGGGTAAACCTTGAACCCTAGAGCCCTGACCAAGCTGCAGGACCAGCTTGTCCACAGCGCCCGTGGCCGACTTTCTGGCAGGTCGGCCAAAGCGACGGGAGCCACGGTCGCAGGCTCTTGTCCCAAAGGGTCCATGTAGGGGTTATAGCGGTCACATATGGTATATAAGACTTCCAGGGATAGTGGAAAAGAAAATGGAAACTACTGTTTACAAGGGTGTAGGGGTCTGGGTTTTGGGTCCATGCGAGCTATAGTCTACACGCCTTAAAAGGCGGTTATATAGGGGATTGTATAGGGGACTCATGCAGGGGTTATTAAGGGGCATACTAGGAGTTTAGACTATGGTTCATGTAACTATGTCGCGAATCCCTGGGCCCTAAAGTACCGATGTGGAAGTCTCTATACCTACATGGACCCTCGCGTGGTGGAGGTTGGTTGCGGGATTTAGGGTTTAGGCGGGCTTCGAAGTTTCATCCTTGCAGTTTCACTCCAGGCTTCCAAGTAATCCGATGCAGGTAGGTCATGTGTATGGACTTAGGGGGGCTTCGGGTGTAATTAGCGGGTTGGGATCCAGGATCGCAAGGCGCGCAAACTGGTAGAAGAGAGCGTCTATGAGCTGAAAGGGTTTGAAGTTTGGGACCCTAAACCCTAGACCCTACAAAGGGTTTAGGTATGGTCTTTGTGGTCTTCACCTCGACCTCCCTAATACCCATAATATTAGGGTTTACGGTTTAGCCCATATACCCCTGATTCGGGGTGTTAAAGGTCATTTTTTAGGGTATGTTGGAGGTCCATGTAGGGCAACTTAAGTAAACTGAACGGGTTCAAGTTTAGGGATGGTTTAGGGTTTGATTTAGGGTTGTTTTAGGGTTTAGCGGTCAGGGTTTGGTTTAGGGTTTTCGGTTAAGGTATAGGGTTCAGGGTTTGCTTTAGGGTTCAGGGTTTAGGGGTTGGTTTAGGGTATAGTGTTTAGGGTCTAGGGTTTGGTTTAGGGCGTCGGGTGTATTTTTTTTTACCAACTTGAACAAAGCCACTATAATGAGGAAACTAAGGAAACAGGAAACGTATGACTTGGCTACTTCATATCCATGTCAAGGTAACTTTATGTAAGCTCCATAAACCTTAGAAGCCCTGAACCCCGAAATTCCTGGTATTGATGACTGACAACCCGCGCTCGCTCAACTTGCTTTCCTCGAGGTCCAGGTATCTATATGGTCTATATAGTACATACTATATGGGCCAAAAGGGTCTACTGAATAGATAGCTTGGGCCCTAGCGTCTACCATGTTGGTTCCTGGAGCCTTCAAATTCGGATTGTTTTGGAGACATGCCTGGTCCCGCAATATACTGGGTTGCTGTTAAG
>CAJNIZ010027613.1:29177-42146 GCA_905231905.1 Symbiodinium pilosum
CCTTAACAGCAACCCAGTATAGGTCCCCTTAGGGCCTCGGATACCTCATGCCTTAAGCCTTGCATGAGTTGCGTTCTATTATGAGATTGTCTGTTCAACAGAGAGTAAGCTCTCATATGCTCCTTTTGAGTGTACATAAAATTTTGACATCGCTAGGTTCCACCAGCAGATGCCCAGAATAACAGCCTATGTACCTAGTATTTTAGTGCCAGCGACAACTTTATGAGTGTCGTGATGGACCAGGCAAAATTCAAGGGTAACTACTACTGAGCTGCAAGTAATGGGGCTTGCAGGAAACAGATGATACCCTAAACCCTAGATTTGGTGGAGGTTGCCCAACAGACTGAGACAGTGCTGACCGCATTCCTGTTGAGATGAACATGTTTACCGAGACCCCAGACCCCGGGGAGGATCCAAAAGCTTGAAAGTCAAAGTTCATAATAACCCCCCATATACTCCCTAAATCCTTCCTCCCGTAAGCCCTAAACCCCTAAACCCCTAAGCTTCCTATGGTTCTAGGGGGCCTTGAACCCCTCAGGGACAGCAACAGCCCATGGCTTCAAGCACCTGGCAGCTCTTTCCCTCCTTGGGAGCTTCGCTGTGTAAACATATAGTCCCCCTTAAGTAGATAGAATATGGCCTTTGGTATTATAATAAGATCCCAGCATACCCCATATTCTATTTACTTAAGGGGGACTATAAGTCTGCAGCTGATTGGGGCCTACAATGGGCCTACAACTTCTGGACGAAGATCTGGGGCAGCTCATTGAGCTTCCCTTCCCTGTCAACCCCCCTCCCCCCCCCCCGCCCCCCGCACCCAACCCGCCTCCGAATTCAAAGAGAATTCTTGATTAATCGGAGGGCACATGAGGGCGTGAAGGATTAAAAAGTATTGGGGAAGCAATTACCTTTTCTTCAAGCTTCAGGATCCCTACATGGTAGCTTCCATTTTCTTTTCCATTTTCCTACAAGACCCTATACAAACCCTATAAAACCTTAAAACCCCCATAAGCCCATTGCCTGAACCCTAAACCCATTTGGGGGGTTGGAAGATGGAAGCCTTGCTCCGTGTTTTCTGGGCCTGAACAGCTTTGTCAATCTTACCTGGTCAAGGTTTAGGATTTTGGGTTTAGGGTTTAGGGTTAGCTGGAAATGAAGAAATACAAATGAGAATGGAAATTACTATACTGGGTTTACTGTAGGGTTTTGAAGGACTGGAAAAGAACGGAAACCACCAGAATGGGTTATATATGTTCTTCTATACGGACTCATTTCTGCATTCCTAGCTAACCAAAGGTAAGTAGTAGCAAGATAGCAGCCAGCATCTGAGGCGGTGGCTGTAGGGTTTGCATTTTAGAGCCTGCGCACCTACGTCCCATGTCTTTGAACCCTCAACCTTGAACCCTATTCTGAGCCTAAAGCCGGAGACCCTAGACCCTACACTGATAGGGCTCCCAGACCTGCAGGTCTAAGGTGAGCAAGCTGGAGTCTGGTAGTATTTAGGGCTTAGGGCCGTAGATTCGAGCCTGCCTGAGGAGGGGGCTGTAGAATGACTAGACGGGGGCTTCAGGGAGTAAACTGTGACTGAGTTGCTGTCAAGGAACTTAAGCAAAACCAGAATAAGGAAACCCTATTACATACGATGCACCCATGTTACGGATAGGGCTTCAGGGTTGCTCAACGCAGGATAACCCTTGCGGGTCAGTGTGACACCGGGGCATTCACCTGGTTTGACTTGCTTTGCCTCTGGTTAGCTGGGAATGAAGGAATGGAAAAGAGAATGGAAGCTAGTATAGTGAACTAGTATAGGGATCCATTCCTTCATTCCTAGCTAACCAAAGGTAAGTTGCGCCTCACAGCAGGGCGTAGGCTGTGCCATCTGATGCAGAGTGGTACATTGCACTCGGCGAGCTGGGCGGGGTAACTTAAACCCTGAACCATACATCCTCAATCCCCAGATTATGACAACTTAGTTGAAGTTCATTAGCAGCAACCCAGTTGACATCTACCAGGCTCGATGTTGCACCACTACACCCTAAAACCTGAAACCTGAACCATATCACATTCGCTTATTGAAGGGATAACCCTTGACATCTAGCAGGCTCATCGTTTCACCGTCGCTGCGAGGTACATGTATGTGCTGGGCTTTGCTGCAGCACACCTTCGATGCATCTCTGCATTAACGACGTGGTTGTTTGCCTAGGGGTTTCGGGTTTGGGGTTTTGGGGTTGATCAGGGTTTAGGATTAACTAGGGTCTAGGGTGCAGAGTTGCTTTTGCTTCGCAGGGCACGGACTTGAAGGTTTAATGCTACAGCGAGCCTTATTCCTGGGAAACAAGGCTTTCCATGCTTGCCTGAACCCAGGAAATGTTGCAATTAGTAGTTGACTGTGCCGTAGTCTGCAAACTCAGACACTTGCGGCAACATTTGGTTTCAGGGTACAGAAGGCCCTAAAAGGATTTCTGTTACCCCAACCCCTGACACTACGACCCTTGCATGACCAATCGTAGTTCACAAGGTCCTTATTATAGGGGTTATGGTAACTAAGCCACGTCATAACAAAAAAAGGCTCTGCACCCGCCCGTCGCGTGGAGACCAATCTGTCCAGGTGCCAGCGAAGCAGGAGATGCTTACAAGTAGTTACCTGGACATGCCACGTATGTCGAATATTTGCCGTTTCCAACTATTCTGCTTTTGGGCCAGAATTTCAGCATAAACTCGCCAGTACGTAGTCCTGAGTTTCTGCGATTCCTAAGCTGCAGTTTCCCCTTCAAGCCAGTTACATCATCGCAGGCACAGGCCTTTCACCCAGGAACATTTCGCACATGTGTGGAAGAAACGTGGCGGGATGTGAGTCTAGGACTAGGAATGAACATTCTGCACGTACTGGTGTCCACTACGAAAAGTAAAGCAATGTGCACACAAAATGGCAGGTTATCGCCCTGGAATCACAAGATGTAGTTACATTGTAAGAAACCCCCAGCACGATCTGAAGGACCTATTAGTTTCCAGATATGGGGGGACCCCAGCATAAACTTCAGAATGCTAATCACCCGTCTTGTAGCTACCCCGCCAAAATGGACCACCAGTTTTTGGAAACCCCTATGGCTAAATACAGCTTCTGTGTGCTCCTTAAACAGGCCCCTACAGTAGGCTCTAAACCCTGTAAACCATAAAACCTTGAAAGCCCAAACCCTATGAACCTCAAACCCTATAATTCCTAAAGCTACCTGCACAAGAATGCCTTTACCCCCTACCTCCCCAAAAACAATGGGTCTAAAGGCCATTGTGATGGGAATTTGGAAGGTCAAGGACCCGAAGCCCTAAATCCCTAAACCCTAAACCCGATCATCAAGGCATGCCTCGCGCACGGCGCCGAGCCGCCGAGGATCTGCACGAGGATGCAGATGAGGCCCCTCTGCAGCTACTTTGGAGGTGCTGTGTACTTGCTAGTAGGGTTTAGGGTTCAGGATACAACGCAAAAGTATACAGAATAATGGCCCTTTGGGCCATTTTGGGAGGGGTTTTGGGGCGATTGTTGAACCTATTTTTGGCGTACAGGTGATGGTTCTAACCCAAGTACAGCGAACTCCGGCAGATTTGGGCTTAAGGTTAAGGAGTCAGGTTTAACATAATGAAGCCGCCAGAGGCCTTCGTGAAGCCTTTATGTCTTCCAACCCTTGTCAAGAGGGTTTAGGGTTTAGCGTCCAATTCTGGGTGAGGTCTCCTAGTCTCGGAGTCGTAAGAGGTTACTTCCAAAGGGTCCATGAAGGTGTATAGTGGCTTCCTGGGCCCTAAAGTAACTAGCCTCTTTGGGCCCTAAGTATACATACGGTATACCTACATGGACCTTTAGGGTGTTGTCACGGGAAAGGGGGTTGTTTTCAATAGCATTAAGCCTAAAGAAGAGGGTAGGTTCTATTTCCCATCCTCCTGCATATATACTTATATCCCTGTATGACATTGGGTTTGGGGTTCTGACGGGAAGAGGTTTTTTAGAGTCAGTATTCTTTTGCTTTCATTACATCGTTGGGGCTGAGGGTTTCCAGTATTTTTTGACACCCATTTTGGGAGTCCCAGTTACGAAAGCCAGATTGAGCATCAACGCTTGGCATGCCCCGCCCAGCCCACCAAATCATATGAAAAGCCTGTTGTATAGCTCCCTGAACCTTTGCTCTAGGTATTCAGGTGTGTACCTTACTAGGTGCTTAACCCTAAACCCTAAACCCCTAAACCCTATAACCCTCAAGCCACAACAAAGCAGCTACTGTTGTAAAGCCAGGTTGACCGGCAGATAGCACAACTGCTTGCAAAGAATCTGGTTCGCGTGGTGCAGAGCCAGCGCGCTGCTTGATTACCGAGAGGATAAGTGGAGGCTTCAAAGGGATTAGAGGGCTACACAGGGACTAGGGTTCTCAAAATATGGCTCATAGGGAGACGTGTATGTGTTTGTGTGTCCGCTTGTGTGATTCTCTGGCGATTGCAGTATTCTAGCGAACTTCTAAGTTAGAGTTGTGGAGGACACGCAGTTAAAGCCTAAGCAAACACCTCTCAAAAGTCGTGCTTTGATGGAAACGCGAGGGAAGGATCGTTTGCGGCCTTTGCGGGCAGATGACGGGTCAGCACTTTGGGTCACAGTAGGTAGGAAAAAGCCCAAGTTATTCACCAGGTAATATCCTATAGTACCCTACAGTATACCTTTATCGCTACGGTCACGGATATCAATAATGTTTCAAACTATTCCTACCCAGACTCTAGCTTTGTGGAGTGCATCTCAATCCTTGATCCACGGCTAAAGTTGGCAGCCCCCCCTGGACAAACTGGACTGGCTTCGAGATATCTACATATTTTCCTTTATTGGCTTCATGACGACCATATCTGTTTCGAAGGGCTCCAAAGGCCAACCAAGTAAAGAGCTTCTGGGCATGAACTCCTGCAGTTCATGCCTTGAAGTCCGAGGATAAACCTGTACCAGGACCCTCCTTGTACCCTTAAAGGGGGATATATGGTCCCTGATAGTGGGTATCTAAGGTATAGAGCGGGTAGAAGGGGAAGCAGGTCTAGGTATAGATCCTAAGCTTAGGTAGCGTCCTCAAAAGGAGCTTGCTGATGTAAGTAAAGAAGAGATGTGCCCTAAGCCCTTCAAAGCCCCGAACCCTGAAGCCGGGACCCTGGACCCTAAACCCCTTAACCCCGAAACCCTTAAACCCCTAAGCCCTAAAGCGTCAAAGCTTCACCAAGGTACCCGTTTCTTCTCTGAAGGCAGGACAGCGGTTGCTTCTCGGCCTTCCTTCAAATGAGCTATAGTCTAAACTCCTTCAAGGGGGATTAAATATGGGGAAGTATTATAATTGAGGCTCATTAAGGAGGATACTGGGCGTTTAGACTATAGCTCAAAACGGACAGAGGAGGATAAGGAGTACTGTGTGATGTCAGGATTCCATTCCCTGAGGGTCCAGTATGCAGCAACCTAGCGGTTTAGGGTTTAGGGCTTGCGGTTTAGGGTTTAGGGCTTATAGGGCTTAGGGCTCAGGAGTTCTTATGCTAAGAACTGTTATGAAGATTTTGGGAAGTATATGACAAATTCATAGTTTCGAGCTTCCGGGCTTCCGGATTTACTAGAAGCCCCGTTCCAAAATTACAACATCCCCAGATCCAACAACGCAACTTATTTTGAGCATTCAGGATCCACGGCTGAGGGTCTACACTTAAAACCCTCCTAAACCTTAAACCCTTAAACCCCAAAAAACCTAAAACCTTAAACCCTTCAACCTTAGAATCCTAAACTGCAGCTTTGAAGGACCGGCATGGTCAGGGGTATCGCAAAGCATGGCGTCTTCGTGGACGTTGGCGCGCAGCGGGATGGCTTGGTACCTGGGCCAATTGAGGGTCTAGGGTTGAGAGTTTGGGATTTAGGGTTTCTCAGTTTGGTGTTTAGGGTTAGGGTTTGGGATTTAGGGTTTAGAGTTTGGGGCTTAGGGTTGAGGGTTTCGGATTAGGTTGGGATTTGGGGTTTGGAGTTGCAGGTTTTGGGATTTCGAGTTTAGGTGTGCATCAGTGGACGCGCGCGGGGTGTGCGCCTTTTCTTTGGATTTAGGGTCGCTCTCCCTATTGTGCGCCTGCGCAGCTTAGCAGTCCCACCCAAACACCCAAACTATCAATTGGGGTTTAGGGTACCTACCCCCTAAACCTCCCTAGCAAGGGTGGCTTCCTGATTTTCTTTCTCCCCAGTTCTGCTGTTCACTCCTCGTCAACGCTGCTGCCCGCATTTGCGGTCGGTGCGCGGTGACTTGGCGTTTGAGTGTCTGAACTTCAAGAAAAAGATTTGTGCAATGGATAGGGGTAGCGGAGGCCTTGGCTTGCCTCCACACCTGGATTTCTTTGCGGGGTTCCAACGGTTTTCGTCTGCAAGATTGAATTACAAAGCCTTTGGAAGCCCCTTTTTCAGAATAGGCGCCCTGGCTGAGAGGCTGAGCTTTGCAACGCCTTGGGAAAGAATTTGGGAATTGTTTGGGAAGCAAATGTGACGAAGCGGCCTCTGACCATGAAGGTCTTGGAGGTCCCGAAATGCCGCAACGGCTAGGGGCCTGGACCCCCACGAAGGACCCATTGGGGGGCCCTGGGAAGCCATATAACCCTTAACGCTTAAGGTTCTGAACGGTGAGGGGTTCAGGGTCCTTAATAGAGCTACGCTCTGCGGTAAAAAGTGCTGCCAGGAGTTTGGGGTTTAGATCGGGTTTGGGGGTTTTAGGTTTCTGCCCCAAATCCGAAAGGAACAGCGTCTATAGGGTACAGGGTGTAGGGTTCAGGGTTGGGTCCGAAGGATGTCCCAAATCCCTATGAAACCCAAGGGTCCATGTGAGCTATAGTCTACACTCCTTAAAGGGGATTATATAGGGGAGCATCGTAGGGGTTACCAAGGGAGGATAGTAGGAATTTAGACAAGAGAGCTGATGCGGGTATACAGTATGTACACTGAGGCCCCAAAGAGTCCACAAAGCAGGAATGGAGAGCCTGCGCGCCCTCTATCTTTGCTCTTTACCTGGATGGAATCTTGCGAGTAGTATCGATGCTGTTTATCAAGCCAGCACGGTCCTTCGTATCGAGTAAAGATTGCCTTCAATTCCGGCTTAGCATTGCGAGGTCGTATTTTTTGGATTTTCAATTTACCTGATCCTGTTGCAAGCTTAATGAACCCCGGGCTCTACATCTATAAGCAATGCCTACATTGGGCCTAATGTCCATCATGGAGCCTTGGGGTAAAGCATGCGAAGCCAGATCTCACAGTAACGGGTCCGTTTAGGGGTCCAGGTGTAGGGTTGGGGTCTAGGGTCCCGTGCCTGACATCTCCCAAAAAATGTGTGCTGGTGAACTGTAGTAAAGTTGATGGAGGAAATCTTGCACCACCCACAGCCCTTGAAATCATTGCACTTCACACGACGTAGGAGTTCTCGGTAACTTGATGTCAGTTCCTGAACAAAAGCCCTAGACCCTACCTCTGGCCCCAATTACCTACGGTTTCATGGGTCATACCTATTGGGGGGTAATTACTACTAAGCTGTAGGTAGTTGGGGTTGCAGGTAAACCCTAAGCCCTGACAAGTGTTTTTTCCCCGAAAGCAGCCAGGAAGCATGAAACTTGGAAGCTACGCGCTGCAGTTGGGCATTATCCCTTACTGAGGTACCGATCCAGCTGCTGTCTGACAAATACGTGACTGATGTCTACGAGGCTCAGCCTCGCGCGGATCACTTCCCCCTCTCCGAAACAAAGATCCTACTCGGAGGGCAGTTTAGGAATAATGGGTTACATATTAGGGTTATATTGGGGTTATACGGAGATAATGAGACAATGGAAAGGAAATTGAAAATACTATTTAGGGTTTAGGCTTTGGCAGACTTGGTAATTAGGTTGGAAAGGGAGGGAGCTGTGGTTGTGGCAAGGCTGATAGGGGATATGATTACGTATACTCGCTAACTCCCTTTGTCCCGCGCGCTTTACGGAATATTGCGCAGTAAAGCATACTTGTTGTGTACTGGGACGATATCAAAGCTGGGGGGTAGGAACGTTCTATCTCCCAATCCTGAAGCCCCAGACAAAACTAAACCACCCTAAACCCAATAACGGTTTAACTTGAAGCCCCTGAGCCCTGTATAAGCCCAGCTACGAACCCCGTGTTGTCATTCCAACTTGGTTTTTGAATGTTTTGTTAAGGGTTCAGGGTTGGGGGTTTAGGATTTTCTATCCCCTATACCTCCAAATGGCCTGCTGCTGACAACGAGTAGGCCAGCCCCTGGCCCTGTGTAGGAGGTGCTTCCTGGTCAGAAGGTCACGGTGTGGGTGGAGGAGGCCTGACAGGGTTTAGATGTGTTTGGCGGCTTTAGAAATTTAAGTGTAGGGTTTTGGGCTTACTAAACCCCTAGGTGCCTGGGTGTAGTAGTTAGGGTTTACAGTGTAAAAGGATTGAAGAAGGTCAGGGAAAAGGTTACCTATTCAAAAGAAGTTGTCCTAACCCAATTATACGCCCCCAAGACCCCAAACACGGCTTGCTTTGTGTTGCAACCAAGCAATCAGTACTCATAAGTGTGTTAGGGTTTCGGCTTTAGGCATTTGAGCTCGCCGATCAGGGTTGCTACTTGGAAATAGTGAAGTCAGTAGGTTTAACAAAAGCCCCCACGTGCCAAACAATCCAATAGTATACAGTATAGTTGTATATACAGACCCCACGAAGCGTTTATGAGCACGTTTCTGGGTCCAAAGTGCATACCTGTCACGCCCTGAAGCAATGTAATGGGTGTTGAGTTCAGGTTTTCTTACTTGTTCATAAGGAATACAGAACATGGGGATTTTTAGTCCCTTACTCCCTACTAGGAACTAGTAAGTTTGGGGCTAGTGCACAGATTCTGCTTCTAATCCCTCACTGTTAGCGTGTGGGTGCTGACCCTACCCTCATCCCGAAAGCGCCTTGGCTTTTTAAAAGTCTGGTGCATGTTCTTCCCAGAACTCGATTTGGCTTACATCCCAAAGCCGGTATTTCTACAACTTGTCCCGAAGAACAGGGCCCCCGATCCAGAGAAGGCTACGGTGTAAACCGCAGGTGAAGTCCAACGGGCAGTTGTGCCTCACAATGTTGCCAAAGTACAAGCGATGCCTGGCTGCTCATAGAATTTCTTTTTACATGCTCAGCCACCGGTCCTCGAATCATGTGGGTTCAGAAATTAGGGCCCTGACCTCCAGTTCTCGGACGTAGTCTCTCAAGTAGCCTGCACGTACTAGATGGATATACCAGTTGAGTAATTGTGCTAATAGCATGGAAGTCGGTCAGCTCCCAAAGACTAGCTGAACATCTTAACAGATCAAATCAAAAGTGGCCGTGTAAGTTTGCCTGAAGGAGGCTGAAGGTGAGTCAGGGAGCGTGTGGTGGATAATCCGCACTTTCCTAAGAGCAAGCATCCCACCCCAATATTACATGGCATGTGTTTCATACCTTGATGGGGGGGGGTGCGGGCTTATAAGCAGAGGCCAACTAATTGCTGAGCCAAACCCAAATTTTATCTGGGCCTGGAACCCCAAGCCGCAAATCAGGAAGCCCTAAGAAGCCCCCATTTGGGGTTAGCACTGGGAGCCCCTATAGCTTGAATTGGGGGTTACCTTTTTGGGGGGTCCCTATAATAATGGGGGGGTCCCCCCTAATTTTGGAAATCTACCATATATATATATCAATATGTATATATGTGTGTGTATAAAGGAGACTTCAGTTTGGAAATGCCAAGAATTGGTCACCTGCAAGGACAGGCCCCCAGCCAACGAGCGGACTTCCTGGCCTTCCAGAGCCTTCCGCCAGATCAGTGGCGGCTGGGCGGCATATACATATCAGAGTAAATAAATAATATATGCACACATATATATATACATATATGTGGCTTGTGGTTTAGGGTTTAGGGTGGGTAGCTGGAGAAGGATAACGTCAACTTCCAAGTAAAAAAGGCTACGGAATAGATCGGAGTTGTCCCGGCGCGGAAGGCCGCGGAATAGAGAGAGCAGTTCCGGGAACGGAAGAATGTCAGACCCCAGACGGAATAAATATTCAAGCCCGTCCTGTTTCAGAATAGTCTCTAATAAAGCCCGAATTTGAGAAAGTCCCTAATAAGGCTTCGTTTGGCGGATAGTCCTGCATAATTAAGGCCCTGATTTGGAATAGTTGCTACTAAGGCCCCATTTTGGAATTGTCTCTAACAAGGCCTTGTTTTGGAATAGGCCCGAATGGCCCTCACCTCGAAGAGCTCCTCACTAGGCCCTATTTTGGAACAGTCCCTTATAAGGCTCTAATTTAGATAACATGTATAGGCCCTAATTTCAAGCAGTCCCCAGAAGCCAACAACTTCTCAACTTTTCATGAAAGCGCTTGTACACGGTGGAAGCTCGCAAACGGGAATAATTGCCATTAAAAAGGGCACAGAAGAATCCAGGACCTGGCCAGGTAGCCAGGAAACTTGAAGACTTTAAGACACCTGAAGCCTTTGATCCTCAAGTTGTTCTTTATTGAGGCCAAAATTTTGTGAAATTGCTAAATGGAAGCCCGCCAGAAGCCAACAATTAACTATGAATCCACTTGTATAACCCTAAGGCTCCAAGTTGCCAAAATAATCGGTTCTGGGTTCTATATACCCTACAGTTACACAGGCCAGTAACCCACTATTTAAGTAACTGGGAGCCCTGGGGTAAGGTGGTGTTCTAGCTGCGGGCTGCCCCAAAAGAGTCCTAATTTCTCAAAATTTCCGGACCCGACCCCCCCAAAGAAGTTTATCCCAACTTGATTCGGGGACCTTGGAGTATTCAGAGGATGTACGTTGTTTGGGGGAGAGGGGGGCGGGGGTCATTATTTAGAAGTTGTCATTACTTGAAGGGTCATGCAGACTTAGTGAGTATATAGGTTAATAACCCCTATAGCCCATATGATAACCCCAATTATTCCTATCATTAATCGACTTACGAAGTCCCCATGACCCTCCAAGTAGGAGGAAAGAGAGATCGAGGGATGGAGACAGGATTGGATCAACAATTGGTGCCGTCTCCACAGCTTTAAGGATGTGAAGGTTTAGTGTGCGCTTTCAGCAGAAACCCCGATGTACCCGGCTGCACCTACCCCGTAACCGGCAGGCAACCCATGGCCGCTTCGAACATGGTGCACCTTTATAAAGAGGGTTTAGAGGCCTCCGAAAATTGAAGCCTCATGAAAGATGTCGCAGATCACAACCCTGTGCCGTGAGTGTTAAGTTAAAAAGTCCACGACTATATTATAGTAGTCTCCATTTTTCCATTATCCCTATATAACCTCAACAAAACTGTTTTATGACCCCTATACAGCCTATACAGTCCCTGTTAATCCCTATATATTCCCTAGTTTCCATTTGTTTTCCCATTTTCTTTTCCAGCTGATTCTCCATTATTGGGTATCACCCCTATATAAACGGTTGCGGCCCAAATCACGCTGACCTGCCGGCTCCAGGATAGAGGGCTTCGGGTTTAGGGTTTAGGGGTTCCGGGTACCAACATCGCAAAGATTTAGGCCCCCAAGCAGCTATGCGTAGGAACCCGTTTGGGCCCAAAGTATGTACCTTTGATTAAGGCTCTAAGAACCTAGATCTGAAGGAGTCTGGTCATGTGCCGCAAAAACTTGGCCACCCTAAGGACAGCAAGGATTATGGAGAGGAGCCTATATGAGGGTTTCCTAAAAGTAGGGGTCCCTTTGAAGGGGGATAGAGGGTTACATTTGCATTTGGTTGAGGTTTAGGGTTGCCCAGAATGAGGGGTCCCTGTCTGGGGGGTCCTGTATAACCTCAAAAATATGCCGAACTGCAGATGTCCTGGCTGCTTTGAAGCGGGAGTTTGCCCTTTGGGAGGGGTTCAGGGTCTAGGCGACGCAAGGGAGGAGCTTTGGAGCCCCAAAATTCCATGGACGTTATATCGTAGTATATCTATGATATACTTAGCCCGGATCCAAATACCCCAAAGTAGTCACATGTTGTGGGCTTCAAAGTAGCTAGTATTTGTAGACTTGGACCAATTTCATTCCAGCTTGCAACTACTAGGACCCTCCTTACCTGCAAATAGGCGTATATGGCCCCTCGTTCAGGGTATATAGAGGGTAGATGAAGGGTGTAGGTACACAGTTTTTGGGAAGTCGCGAGGCGTGGACTTCAGAGCCCTACAGCTTGGGCTGCTCCATCATCGGGGCTTTAAGTTTAGAACTGTTGCTTATAGTCCTTGGGGTCTACCTACCCGGAATTCCTTCCCCCGACAAAGGGGCCCAATCCGCAAGAATCAAGGCCCCCGAGAATTCGTGACGTTTGGGGTGTAGGGGTTAGGGATCAGGGTTTGAGGGTTGTACTACTGGGTTTGGGGATCCTTTTTAAGGGACCCTAACGGACTACATGGCCGCCCCTGCAGCATGGAATTCAAGGCTCTGCGGATGTGTGCGCTCGTGCAAAGCTCGTGAGGCCTGAGGTTTGAATTGCAGCCTGAAACCCCAATTGGGAGTTTCCTCATTGGGTCTATCTGTGTATATATATATATATACACATGGTTTAGGGTCTAAGGATTTGGGACGGGGTGCCCGACATAGACCCTAAAATACTATATTCCTTACTACAGGGACTCCAAAAAGGTAGCTCCTAAGTTTGGGAAACCCCAAGTAATCTACAACTATATGGGTTTTACATAGTAAGCTGTAGGTACTTGGGGTTGCCCTAAACCCAAAAACGCGTTGCGGGAGTATCTGATAATATGAGGAAAGGGAAAGGACATAAAGGAAGCTTCCACATTCGAGGCCCCTTCTTGGGTGCCGGTGGTCATTAAGCAAGGCTTACAGAGCCTTTGGGTGTGCATGTAGCTTTCTTTCGTTCTATCTCTCTTTCCATCTCTCTCTCTCTCTCTCGCTCTCTGTCTCTGTGTCTATATATATATATGTAT
>CAJNIZ010027613.1:56040-77411 GCA_905231905.1 Symbiodinium pilosum
ACCCTAAACCCTAACCCTATAAGCAGCAGCCTAAGGCAGCCAGCCCCAGCGCTACAGAAAAATACTGGAAGCGCAAGGCGGGGCTCGTATCACCTCACTCGCCAAGAATTCTATGAGCCATACTCTAGACTTTAAAAGGGGGTTTCATAGGGAGTTCTATAAGGGACTACTATAAGAGCTATTAAGGGGGATACTAGGAGTTGAGATTATAGCTCATGTGGTTACTGTCCGTAGTATACATACATTGTGGGGAACGACCCAGGCTTCCAGTGGTACAAGCGTAGGGATCCCGGGCAGGAGACATATTTCCTGAAACTAACAGTCCCAAACCTCATAAACCCTAAGTTCTAAACTCTAAACTGATAATTCCTACAGTAAGCCCAAACCCTTAATCTTCAACTCTGCACCTGCGCTGGCTTCTCAAGAATCCTGTCCCCAAAACTATGGTTTAGCGGTCTAGGGTTATAGCGCCTCCACTCCCGCTGAGAACAACTATGCCCGATCAAACGGGGGTGGGGGCTGTTTCAGGCCCTATATAACCCTACAGAATTCTTCTTTCCGTTGAGAGGTGGCGTCCCTAGGCGGTGGTTAAACAGGGTACGGGTTGAAGGAATGTTTTAGAGGGTTGCTGAGTCTGGTTGGGCCAAGCAAGACTACAGTCTCCCCATATTATATGATACTACATCTAGTAGGTGTTACTAGGTATAATCTCACTCTATCTAGGGAAGTATAGCATGTGTTTTTTGAAAATGCAGCACTTGCTATGGCCCCTAGGCAGCAACCGTGGCATGCGGTATAGTACGGATATGTCAGGACCCTTGTCTGATTTCCATTTCCCCTTAGGTGACTCTTAGAGGGTGGGGGCCTAAGCTAATAATCGCAATGCCTCCTGGGCAGCAACGCTTCTTATTCAACTTGCTCGCTCTTAGTAGGGAATGAAGACGGACTGGAAGCAATATGGAAGCAACTATAGGGTTGGGTCTAGGGAAGGGAACAGAAGTTGGGAACTGCCTCATCATGCGGGCTTACGGAGAAGCTATGGGGATCCATTTTTTCGTCTCATACTAATCGCCAGCAAGTTGCAGCCACTAGAGGTTGGGTCATTGAGTCGTTCCCCTTACAGTACCTATCCTTGAAAGGTTCTTACTACCATGGTCAGAAGGAGGTCTCATAGGCTCAAAGGGCCGCAGAATGGGGTAGTTTTCCCTCTATAGGGGGACCCCCATGTAGACCTCAAATTATTATAGCCCTTATCATAATGACCCCCCAGAGGATACCCCTAATGTTGGGAAACCCCCAATAGTCGCCATTAAGCCCCAAGCGATGAGTCTCGGCATTCAACTTTTGTAGAGTTACCCTAAACCCTCAAACCCCCAAACCCTAGCAGGTAGGTTCCCAAAGTGAAGGATACCTTGTGAAATGGCGTCCCCATAATACAAGGATGATAGAATTGTAGTATTTCAGGGTCTCCGTTGGGGTTTCTTTAATCATTGTGGAACCCTAAACCCCTAAACCCTCAAACCTAAACCCCTCAACCCTAAAACGACCCTAAACCCTAAACCCTAAAGCGACCCTAAACCCTAAACCCTAAAACGCCTGGGAGCGTTTTAAGAGACTGGAGGCCGCCCTTCTCCTGGCTTTGTCGCGATTGGGGGGAGACCCAGGCTCCATGGTATCCGCGCTGTTGCAGGCTGGCGGGTTTAGGGTTTAGAGATTTAGGGCTTAGGGTTTGGGGTTTAGGGTTTAGGGTTTGGGGTTTAGGGTTTAGGGTTTGGGGTTTAGGGTTTTGTGGTTTAGGGTTTAGGGTTTGGGGTTTAGGGTTTGGGGTCCAGGCCCAGACCTTATTTCATGGGTTCACTTAGTACTTCCCTCTATACTGCCCCCTAGGTTCCCCCCTTAATTAAGGTTAATTATTGATAATTAGGCCCAGGCCTTATTGGCGTTTATTTTCTGAACATTGCGTTTTCTCAGATAGGGAGGGGGGTCCCGACAAAAGGACGTATTTGGGTATAGAGCCGCTACGGTGGACAGGTTTTGTAGAACATTACCTCGGTCAATCTGGGTAGCAGGGTGCAGACCTTGTTTTACTCGGTATTGTCACAATGTAGGAGCCTGAAGAACTACCGCGGTCTAGGGCTTAGGGTTATGGGTTATGGGGCCTCCAAAGACTTGTAAAGTCATGGTATAATACATCGAAAATCCCTGCAAACCCATGGCATCATATGCACCAAGAGCCTTAATGTTATTAAGTATAAGCTAGGCATACAGCTCCAACACCCCAAGCCTTAAACATGCGTCGCCATCCTAAGAATGCCGTGCGTATGGCAGGATATTGAGCAGTTGGGCCTTACTCTGGCTGCTCGGATCAAAAGGTGGAAGTGGCCATTGCAAATTATTTTCTTGTCAAAACTTCAAAATATTTCATAAGCCCTGTAATCTTCTTTCTCGAGTATAAAGGGCCGCCCCTTATGTATACATGCCAACCCGTATTTCATATTTGGGGGGGTATCTACCGTAGGATAGCCAGACTAGCGTGGAGACAGGGGTTCTGGGTTTGGACAGGGCTCAGTCAGACAGGAAAGTCTCCAAATGTTATGGGCCCCTCACACATACATACATACATACATACATACATACATACATACATACATGAATATCTGAATGGTGGCTATAGCGTATCCTTACCGATTAATTGCAGGAGCCCCCTCAAAGAGACCCTAATCATGGCAAGCCACCAGATGAGCTATAGTCCCCCTTAAGTAGATAGAATATGGGGTTTTATAGTGGTCACATAGGGATAATGGAAAAGAAAATGGAGACTACTATCTAGAGTTTAGGGTTTAGGGCTTACAGTCCCCCTTAGGTAGATAGAGTACGGCTTTGGGTATATTAAAACAAGATCCCCATATACCCAATATTCTATCTAACTAAGGGGGACTATAAGCTTACTGGCTGAGGCCGTTTTTTGACCTGAGAATACCAAGCCGGGGCTGAGAGGGTTGGTTTGAGGTTTAGTACGGTATAGGGTTCAGGGTTTAGAGTTTAGGGTGTAAGATTCAGGGTTTAGGGTTCAGGGTCTAAGATTCAGGGTTTAGGGTTTAGGGTCGCAACTCTTCTATACAGATTCATGTATGGAAGACATGCACAAGCAATGAACATCCGGAAGGATATCGTCATACTAGGAATCCCGCTTTTGCAGACCTCCCAGCCCAGATTTCATTTTTGTTGGTCTTGACCCGTTTCAAGCAGTCTTGGGGCAGATATCAGATTTTGGAATTCTGTTTGTTACATTGCGAGTTCTAATATTAGGGGATAGTTATGGCCATCGAAAACCATGCCTAAACCCTATAAACCCTGAGCCCTTCAAGCCTTAACCGCTAAAACCCTACACCCGAAATCAAGCCGCTCAACCCAAATCCCGCGGAACAAACCCAACTGGTAGTTTTCATAAATAGAGGGACCCCCAAGATGCACGCCAATAAACTATGATCCCTACTATGGAGACTCCCGAAAATGGTACCCTCATATGACCCCAAGCGCCAACCCTAAACCCTAACCCTAAACCCTCAAGCTCATATAAACTTACCATTACTTTGGGTTCCCAAATTTCATTATTTCCCAAATTTCAAACATTTAAGCTCAAACATCCACCCTCTGCCCCCCAGACGCTCTGTAATGGTAGTTCTTTATTGCCCTAAACCCCAAACCCCAAACCTTATATAATGGTAATATGTAACTCCCAAATGCCAGCACAATTTGGGAATATCGATCTTGGGCTTCCCCAATCGGCATGCCGCATTTCAGCAAGTTGGCGTCATGAGTGGCACCTCCTCTGTCTGTAATGACTTTAAGGGGTATCGGTGCTGAGTTGCCACTATCGGTAAGGAGGGCTTGCTGAAAGCTGTCCAAACCATGGTCGTACCAAGGCTTGTTCATGACGCTGAGATTCCCGTACTTTGCTCACTTGAGCAGACTCACAACTTTTTGGGGGCTTGCAGTTTGAAGTTCTGGCCTCCAATTTAACTGAGGCCATAAACCCTAAAGCCTAAACCCCAAACCCTAACCAAACCCTAAGTGATAATAGTATGCCCTATGGAACTCAGGAGCAGCTGCCCCACAGTCGGTCTACCCTGGCCTCGGATGTGGGGCAGCTTCTGGAGCAGCGGAAGGCCCCTCAAAAGATTCCTATAAAGGGGATAGGGTTTAGGGTTTAGGATTTAGGGTTTAGGGTTCAGGGTTTTGGGAAGGGGGGAATACAAGGAGTTTAGACTATGGCTCATGTAGGGGTATGTAGGGTTTGGGCTGTAGTGCTTCAGAGTCTCAGGGTGTGAGGGCTCCCTGTTGGCCTAATGCTTCAAGAGCCCTAGTCCTAATCCAACCCCAAAGAACATGATCCTCTTTCAGGGACTGCTTTTGCCCAGCTAAGTCGATGAATGGGTTGGAAGGCTTCCTTCAAGCTAAGGCGATTTCAATCCCTAAGCCCTATAGTGGCAGGGTGGGCAGGTTCTCGCCTATAACCCTCGCATAGCACTTATATTGTAAGGTTTACGGTTTAAGGATTCGTAGGCTTCACATGTAAGGTTTGTTTTAGGGTTTAGGGTGGGGGTTTCAGGTAAGTCTGCCAACCTAGCAGCGCCAAACCTGACAATTTCTTTCATGAAGCCCAGTGGCGCCTAAGACTTCGAACCCTGAACCCTCTGGGCTTGTGAAATTCATTTTTTGAATGTTGTGATTAATTTGATTATTCTTCTTGTTTATTATTCTTACTGTTATTAGTACTATTACTGTTTTTAGCACTGTTATTCTTATTCATTATTCTGATTATTACTATTTACAGTTACTTTGAACCCTAAACCTTTTTGGCTCGTGCCAGGCTGTTGGAGACCTTGCAGCTGTTTTCTACTTCCGCGCGCTAGGACTCTGCTTTCGGGCTTTGCAGCTTACTGGTTGAGCATGCTGGGAAATCCTAAGCCCTAAACCTTAAAAAATGGGAAACCTGGTTTTTGACGGATAGGCACTTCTTTTGAAATGGCTGAGAAGGCAATGGGAATCCTGAAGCATTGAGGCCGAAACTTGCACAAACCATGTTAGCCAACCCCCAGGGCTCCCAGTTACCTAAATAGTAGGTTTAGGGTTCAGGATTTAGTGTTTAAGGTTTATATGGAATCCTAAGGCTCCCAGTTATTTAAAATAGTATATTGCTGGGTTATGTAACTAAAGGGTATATAGAACCCAGAAACCCATTACTTAGGTAACTGGGAGCCCTAGGCTAACGGTCCCAGATCTTCAGCCAACAGCCAAAAAGTCTCCCCGATGGCTACACTTAGCCATTGCATTTCGATTGTAGCATGTATGCATCATTAACACCCTTTGCAAATAACCCTAAACCTAAACCTTTTTCCTCTTCCTTACACACTGTTGGCATGGTACGCTGCATGTGTTTTTCTGCGCCTTTCCACGCCTGTTGTCTTTATCGTTTAGAGGGCCCTTCCCCCAGTGAAATACTTGGATTCGAAGTCCTGAATAATGCCGCCTATTCACCGACATCCAAAGGGCTATCGCAAAGTGCTGGCAGTTCAGGCAGCTACTTGGCGGCTTCTTGTGCCTGTCTGGTTTTGGTTCCCATCGAAGCCTACACTTCAGTGAGCCCTCAAGCCTAGGCTACTGCTGGGGCGTAAATAATTGCCAACCTCATTTTGAGGCTTGGCTGAGGTACCACATACCACATTTATACAAGGAATCTGGCTGTCAACCAACCCCAAACCCATCTACAAAAGCCCAAATTACAACCAACATGGGAATCCTGGTCCCACATTCCTCACCTTAAGGGTCCAAGTACGGAATATTCATATACTTCCCCAAACCGCAAAACCTGTTTGATAGATATTAGCCCCCAAGTACCCAATTATTGGATACTTGTACCCTTAGGATTACACAATCGTTCCTTACTGGGGCTAAGTAGGGAACAATGGAACACAATCCTTATATAACCCGTATAGAGTATGTTCCCTTATTCCCCACTAGGAACCAGTAAGATTCCTTACGCAACTATAGTATAGGGTACCTCACAGTAAGCTTCACAAGGCCTTGCAGGAGCTCCGCCAGAAGGCCATCGCAGAAGTGCAGATGGGTGAGTTTAGGGTTTAGGGTTTCCCATACGGCTTGGTCGGAATTAGGAAGGCAATCGGTAGGAAATACTGGAGCAGCAAACGCAGGAAAAAACACGGAAAACAACATGGAGAGTGGGATGATATAGGCTAGGGAGTTAGGGGTTAGGATATAGGTAGAGCCCATCATTTGGAGACAATTCCATATGCAACACTATTTGAACCATAGCCTAAACTCCTTAAAGGGGGATATATAAGGGATTATATAAGGCAGTATTATAGGGGGTGTTAAGGGGGATACTAGGAGTTAAGACAATGGCTCATTTAGTGGCTTGCAATTCATGCCACGGCCGTGGCGGCCGTACATTTGGAAAGCGGGCATTACCTATTACATTTTGATAGGTTGAGACGCAATTGAGAACTGAGCACTACGCAACTGATGATCTCCACAGCGTCCAACTTTGACCTCAAACATCAAGCCATGTGGGCAGTGGCCCAAGATGTGTCACCCTCATTACAGGACCCCTGCTATTTTGGGTTCTTTGGGTTCCTGCAGAACGGAAGCGGTAATTTCCCTTAAAGGGGGAACCCATGTAGACCCCAAAATGCTTACTATATAGTCCTTATTATCGAGAGCCCCTTGCTGCCTTAGCATTGAGTATGCAGTATGCCCCCAACGTAGTGGGACTACTCTATGAATCTCTATGAGGTATTCAATGCTACGTTGCGCGCGGTGGAGGTCAATATCAAGGGGCTAACGGTCTAGTATATCCTGATGGAACCCCGAAAAGGCCCGTTTCAAGAAACTGCGTCTTGTAAAATGCGGGTTTATGGCTTTATAGGATTCGATGTTAGTTTGGGGAGGGTAAGTATTAGGAGGAGTCCAAACCTCTAGTCCCAAACCCATACACAAACCCCCCAAACCTGTGCAGAAAGCTCTAAAGCCAAGCGCCTTAACTTTTAAGTCCTTCACCCCGCATCCTGCAATACCATGCAATACCCATCCTTTAGCGTCGAGGTACGTACCCAGATGAAGGGATTTCAAATGTCCCAAATGCTGTAAGGTGAATGGTTTCTGGAATCTAGACACGTCGTATTTATGAATACTTGAACCCTTCGGGCATGGAGTTCTAAGGGTATAGAATCCTAACCCCCAAGTTCTAATGGAAGCTCCACAAATCCGAAACCCTGCACTCCAAACCCTAAACTCTATCCATTTACCGTACTAGTCCTGCACCCTAAGCCAAATCATCCCTACCAGCAATATCAACAGGAATAACATTAGTAATAGTAATACTTGAAACAACAGTAACAGTATAGTACTTGTCATAACCCTATATAATCCCTACATAACCCAATACAGTCCCTGAGAATGACATCATACTACTAATACTAATAATGGTCATAGCAATCCTTTGTGGAAGGCCCAGCGCTTCTGGGCCGTCCCGCAAGTGCTTCTTGGCAAAAAGTTCCTAGTACTGTAGACCCGTGATTAACAAACCCCCTTCTTTAAAGGGCCTGCATATTAGGATCCCGATTATAATCACTGCTAAGGGGAGGGGGTTTATTAATCACAGGTCTAGATTACCCCGACAATGTCCACAGATGGGTTGAGGTTGTAGGTTTGTTCGTGAGTGGGAGGTCTAGGCTTATAGGGTTTAGGGGTGGGTGTTCTTGAAGTCGTGGGTTTTTTGTCGGGGGGTCTGTAATGCAGCTTCACTATCTTTTTGGTATATACCTGGTGGGGGAGCTTGATTTTTCCAACGGAGCCATTTTCGCGGAAAGGAAGCTAAGATTCCAGATTGAAAAGCAGCTTTTCAGAACTATCCCTGAAGGTTTGTTTCATGGCTTGGCTACCCGTACAACATTGCACATCCCGCTATCTGCCAGAACATGTCCATGACTGCTGGGGCAAGCAAATGATGACGCCATTTGCTGCGGCTCTGGCCCCTTCACTAACATTCGGAGAATGGTCATTTATGAAGGCGCGTTGTAAAGCCTAATGTCGTGTCTTACTACAGGCAATCGCTCGGTGGAAGCAGCACCGAAACTGTTCTCTACATCCCTAGACCCTCCTCTTACCCTCTATTAAGGCCAAAGTGCCTACTATTAGGGCCCACATATCCCCCAAATAAAGGGTACTAGGAGGGTCCTGGTCCCCCTTCACCCCCACCTTGAACTTGAAGGCTCAACTCATGCGCGAGCTGTTCGTGCAGAGCTGCGCTTTGGGCGGCACGGGGAGAAGAGCGGTGCTGGTTTACTTGCTTTGGGTTATTTGGGGCTTGGGAGTCCGTAGCAGAAAGAAAAAATGATGGCCCGAAATCCAAGCATTGTCCAATCACGAAAAAACCTTCTCAACGCAGAGCCCCTTCACGGATCCTGCACTTGGAGGTTTATTAGTAAAGTGGTTTAATAAGGGGACTAGCAGAGGTCTTGCATTGAAGTCAGAGTAGGAATAACGCGGTTGGAGAAGTCCCCATATCTAAGGCGACGAACTGGGCAGTAGTATGCGTGAACCTAACACTGAATACTGCCTTTCATGTAGTCATGGCTGTAGATTGTCTTTGGCGATCAAGCTGAGATGCGCATCCTTTCTGCAGGTCGAAGCCCTGTTATAACATGAAGTTGACAAGAGCTTGAGGCACACACAAGCATTCCCCAACTCTCCGAGTTGTTCCATGTAAGATGCCCAAATCAGGCCCAAATCCCTTCTGGTGAAACATGCGGCCCATTTCAGGGGCTGTTCTGAGAGCAACCGCTAGAACTACGGGGGCCCATGTAGCAAACCCACACATGGGACTTGTCTTTGTAATAGGGACCCCTACAAGGCCTGATAGCCCCCTATGTTTCCCCAGGGTTTCAGGGGACTTGCCCGAATTCCAGATCGTTGCTGACGTTGCATCGATTCCCCCCAGCTCAGGTGTGGATACAAGACCAGTCTTGCTAGAACTGCGCCTGGACAAATATGGAGACCCTTTGAAAGTTCTAGGGATAGACAGATAGATAGATATATATATATATATAAAGTATATGGTTTAGGGTGTCACGGGAAGATGGAGAACCACATGGAAAAGACCATGGAATTTGAAAGGGAGACTGGCGATATCTAGGGAGGGCAGGTATGTAGAGGCCCTTCAAGTAGAATTGTGTTTTGGCATGTTATTGGTCATGGTTTTTATGTAAGGTCATAGAAGGATTCGGAGGGAATATTATGGGGAAATCTTCAGGTTTCTACAGGTTATTGGGCAACTCAACCTCTTCATGCAGGGCTGAAAGGGTCGGGTGGAGGTTTGTTTTCGCGGGTATAAACGCTCTACCACTCTGTCTGGGGATCATGTTGGGGTTCAAAGGTACTAGGGACGCCATGGAGTTTGTGGCATGCTTGCCATCTCTTGTGCAGGAAGCTCTGGTGGTTGAGGCATGTTTGGATTTGGGGCCTCCGATGTTGCGATACCTCGAGCCCGATGTTATGAAGGCGCGCTGCTCCGCGGCTGCAGGACTGAGCCAACATCTATAGTCTCCCTTAAGTAGATAGAATATTGTTTTGGGTATATTATAATAAGAGCCCCATATACCCCATATTCTATCTACTTAAGGGGGACTATACGTGTCGCTCAGATCCTTCGCAAGCTGCGCCAGGGAGTTGCATCCGTGGTTGAAGGTAGAGGCCATGGTGTCGAAGAACATGGCTTCAAGCAGCAGGTGAGCCTGAGTTTGGATTCGCTCACGGTTCGCGGGGTCAAGCACTTCTGGCGAAAGAGGCCGCTGCTCTTCATTTCGGCCCTCGGTTTTTCGCAGAGCAAGTTTAACTTCAAAGCTTGGTTTGCAGTCTTGCTCCAGTTGCGCATCCTTCGAAGACCCGCCATCCAAGCTGTCTACTTGTCACCTATCCTTGTTCCTTATCCTGTGTTGTAAGGTATAAGTCCTGCAGACCCCTGCCACGCCATAGTTGATCTGTCACTTGCCTTCGCGCATTGAATGCCACGTACTTTAAGGTGCCCTGTTGGATTTTTCCAGTATCATTGGTGCTCTGCCTAATCTCTGAACCCTTAAGCCCTACCTTTCAGAAAGATCTGATCCCCTCAGTCAAGCCTAGCCCAGCAGAGTATGGCATATGAGATTGAAGGATCTAACCGCTACAAGGGGGTGGGAGGCCAACTTAGTAGTCCCCAATATACTAGTGTGATAAGCACGAGGATGCAAGATGGAAGCTCCCCAGATGGGGCCCCCAATGTTTGTAAATCCTTGCATCTTTTGGAGGTTTTGGGTGCACATCGCCACAACCACTAAACCGATTTTTTGAACCTGCCATCGCTGCATCATGAGTCCTCCTCAGCTTAAGGCTCAATAGTCCGCACGCCTACTAACGATAGATCCCCCACCCCTCCCTAATAAGAAATACTCACCCTAATATACACTGGTAGGGGGGGGGGGTGTTGATTATTAGGGGTGGTGTTTTTTTAAAGAGCATACGACAAAAACTTTCTGTGACACCCGGAGCTGAAAGGGTCTTTTGTCCAGAGTGCCGTGGTACCTCCTCGTTAAGAAGTACGCTACACTTCAAATCGTACCAATGTTCTTTGTACCATGTATGCAAGGCTCATTTCCTTCAATCCTCTAGACCTAAAACCCTAAACCGTGACCCGAAAGGGTTTCTTGCTTGATTATGGGGTATCGTGCCTTACGGCCTTCAGAGCTGCACTGAGGACAGACATGGCCCTGCAGTTGGCTGAGCAGGTTCAATATAGGGTTTAGGGTTTAGATGGGTTTAGGACTTGTTTTGGGATTGGGTCTATGATGTAGGGTTCAGGGTTAAGAGTTTTTGGCTTAGGCCTCAGCTCAAAAAGCAAGTTTAGGGCTTATGATTTATTGTGTGGGATGTAAGGGGTGCGGTTTCAGGCCTAGGGCTATGTTACCATATTGAGGTTGTGTGGCAAATAATAGGATTTCCTGAGAACTTAATCCTATGCCCTTGAATACATTTTGGTACTTCATGATGGGGGGAAGATGTGCTAGCAGCGGGGGTAGAAACGTCATGCAATTCCCATTGCCAGCCCTACCTTCTTGGCCTAGTGATCAGGGAGTTGGGGTTTATGCTTGTGGGTTCTAGAGTTCAGGGTCTTTGGGGATAAGGGGCTAGAGAAAGTTTGGGGTGCAGGTTGGCATCCCGGACTGTTCTACAGGGCCACTCGTCCACAACAAGTTTTCAGAAGGCTACACCACGTAGCTATGGCGGGTACGCGCCCCGAACCCTAAACCGTAAACCGCAAGCTTGAAAAGCGTTTAGACTGATAGCTTAATTTCTGCTGGTGGTCTTCAAAGCGGGGCTCGCCAGAAAGGGTTCTACAAAAACGCGGCTTCAAACCCTGTACTCCGCGCCAATTGCCCTGGCTCTAAGCTCTTTCAAGGCGTAATGCCGTTTGTATAGCTCCCCTATAATCGAAACCCTTGTATAGTTTTATGCTGTCACAATTATCCTCACAACCTAGGATGACCCCAAAAGTAGGTACAATCATGGCCCACAACCCCTTAGCATAGCCCAAAGGCCATTATTCTACATATTGTTGGGGTTTCGGTACCCTTAAGCCTAATCCCCGTATTCACCTTTCAGGGCAGGTTCCTGTGCCAGCGTTGTAAGAATCGAGTGCTCGCCTGCCCTAACACATGCTACTGGCGCACATAGATGTGAGCTATAGTCTACACTCCTTCAGCGGGTTATATAAGGGATTATATGGGGGACTACAGGGGATATTGATGGGGATACTACTTGCAGGAGTTTAGATTATAGCTCATATATCATACCTGGCAAATTATAGTGCAAACGTGGGAAGACAATCCCAATACAGCTTTTTGTCAGAAGTAGTGAGTTATTCTCATGTGGCCAGCTTATACAGCCAGGCCTGGCCGGCCATACAAATCTTCACTATCAGGGAATCCGGAACCCTGCTGTGTTCGCCTAATTATTACCCGATGCTTGCTGATTGGCTGAGGATCCCTACTTTGCTCCCTTAAGTCCCAAACCCTAAACCCCAAACCCTAAACCCTAAACCCTATGTTTACTACCTGGGTGAGGATCCCTACCCCTACTGTGCTCTTAGGGCTCCCTTTGCCTAAGTGGCGGGTGTGTTGTTTTGGTGGCGAGGGTCAGAGGGACTTCGTAAGTATACTTAGAACCCCTGTGAGACGTAAACTTTCCAGCTATCGCTTTTAATGCTGACCATCATTTTTCTATAAAGGGGGTAGTAAGCCGAACATAGCCTGGGTCAGACAAAATCTCAGATTTGGGAGTTTCAAGTTTGCTTCCATTTGCCGCCTATGGGTTTTCTTGATATAGCCTATTCGTATATGGGATGTTCAGGGGCTGGCTTTCACAGAAGTGTGATAATGATAAAACTCTCCGGCCCAAACATCAGTAAAAGTGGTAGCTCGCATTCGAAATCAAATTCGATTCTTCTCCTGCTCCACCTACTCCATTTCCTACGCTTAGTTTATCCTCCTCTCCTCCTCCCACGACTCCTCCTACTTCTATATTCCTACTACGACGACGATGACCACCGAGAGCGATCTCAGGCCCCAGGGCCCAGAGTTTTTTCGACCCCCCCATACTGTATATCCCGGACCTCTGTTCTGACATTGGTCCGCCCAGAACTCCGTCCGGGAGGGGGGGGGGCATATTACAATGACGCCCACATTCTTAGCCCACTTACTCCATCCTCCGTTACCTAAACTGTTATGACTGTAGGTAGAATATGAGTGCGTAAATCAAAGAGCCCAGCACTTCGCACATTGCAGCACTGTGCAGCCCGAAAGCGCTTGAACGCCCCAAACTGTAAGCCCGAAACCCCACAAGTATAGCAGTGTCCATTTCTTTACCACCCCCACTATAGCCCCACATAGATATCGATAATCATGTTTTCTTTATATATATATATGTATATAAGCATGTCTTGTCCAGAAATGCCCTACCCAAAGGGTCCAGGTACCAACATGGTAGACGCTGAGGCCGCATATAAGGATCCTGTTAGGCCCCAGGTACATGCTACATACCTACTCTAGACCCAATCCCAAAACTCTATACCCATGGGGACGGTGGGTCTCGGGGTCCCAGTCGTGGCGGGACAGTATCCAAACTGAATCAAGGACAGGGGGATATGACAGGCGGATGTGACAGGGCCTCTGGTGGAAGCCCATGTGGAAGCACAACCCCTTTTAAGGTTTAGACTATATATGCTCATATAGAAGCAGAACCAGCAAGCGAACACCTTGATCGTCAGGGTCAGGAAGGGTGAGATTTGAAAGGCTAGGGTTTACCTGTAGCCCCAACTACCTACAGTTTGATAGTAGCTACCCCTTAATTAGCAGGTATAGCACATTACACTGTAGGTAATTGGGTTTACGGGTAGGGTTTAGGGTGTAGGGGAGATTGCTCCCAAGGCTGATCCTTGCACAGAGGATTTAGGGTTTAGGGTCTTAAGCGCTATATTGTATACCTACATGCGATTATAAGATTATATAGGTACCTGGACCCTTGTAGGTTAAGCACCAATGAAGGGCGACTCCCTTTTCAACACCAGCAAGCCGTAGCCCTAAATCTGTAGTAGTTCCCGCTTCTCTTCCACTCCATGCAAAATCCCTTTACACATGTGCACGTACATTGACATGTGCGCTTATACCTGGATACGTGCACATGCACATACCCCCGAATATCTTCCTTAAACCCTGAACCCCTCAACCCTTAAACCCTTAGACCCTACACCATCCTACACCCGAATAACTGAAGACCCAAACCTTAACGCTGAAACACTGAAAGCCTGAACCCTAAACCTTAACTTCCCCTCGTAAGCACGAGTCAGTGAAAGGCCCAGCAGAGTCCAGATTCCCAGGCTACACGCGCCCTGGCCAGGCTGGGTCAAATGAGACAGGGCTATGACATCAGCGTATAGGGTGTAGAGTTTTAAGGTTTTGGATTTAAGGTTTAGGGCTTAGGATTGAGTTTAGGATTCGATGTTAGGGGCTCACGTTTCGGGTTTAGGGCGTGGGGCTTCGGATGCAGGGTTTAGGGTTTGGGGTTGCGGTATTGAACCCCCGCACCGCCCTGATATTGGATATTCCCAGGGTGGTGACAGGTTCTAGCATATGAGGAATGCTTAATATGAGCAGGGTGGGCGATTGCAATATTCGGCAGGTGGAATTGCATGGGCCAGAACACTGGGGATACCTAGGGAACAATGAAGAATGACATGGGAACCAAATGGACAACAAAATCCAAACTGGTATAGCGCACCTCAAGCAGATGTTATCTACAGGGTCCTGATACCTACACAGGGTCCGTGCAGGCATATTTTGGGTTGCAGCGATGCGGACACTGTGGAATCCCTGAACCCTACACCCACGGTTTGGCATTTGGGGCTCGCGGTGTTGGAGTTGCGGTCTAGGCAGGGAGAAAGCTGAAGTTACAAGCAGGTAGTATCCCATAGTCCCTTAAGCCACGCTACTTGTGCCATTCTAAAGAACGCGAGTGTTCCCTAACATGCCGCCTACATCGTTTGGGCTTGAAGGTCTCGGGTTCGGGGTGCAGGGCGTGCCCTCGCCCAACTAACATGAGGCCCATTACGCTGCTTTAAGGAAAGAAGTCTTTCTGGGGCCGTTTTAGACGACCATGGAATTGACTTACTGATTCTTAGAAGGGAATAAGGGCATATATTCTATAGGGATTACTGTCTAGAAGGATTGTATTCCCTTATCCCCTACTAAAAACCGGTAAGCTGAGGGGTAGGGTAATCTTTAGGATGTTCGTGGCCGTGACATTCTTCAAAGCCATCTCATCTGTTGCCCTACGGATCCAAGTGCACTAAAACAACATTCACATTGGGACCTAAAGTCTGTAAATATTTCGTACCTACATTGAGTTATTTGGATCCCTAGGGATGTGCTTAGTTTGTTTTATGCCTCCCAGACGAAGCTACTTTTCCAGTGGCCAGAGAAGCACGACACGTCATGCCCCAGATAGGCGAACAGCTCCAAATCCCGATTTACCCTGTCAGGGTTCAGGGTTGAGCACAATCAGCAGCAAGCTGTGCAGTAAGCCCATAGCCCTGAACCCTCAACCCTATACCGTTATGAAATGTTGCCTTTTTTGTAGACTTGGAGCTTCCGCGAAGGGAGTCCTCCTTTCATACACCCGAACTACTCACAGAGTCACCCCTAGTCTAGGGACTCCATCTCCAGTATTTTTTGGAATCCTCATTTCAATCGTGTACCGTCATGTGCCTACCTGACATGATGAATTAGTTGGCAAGCGAAGGTCCTTGGAGTTGCAGTCTAGGGTCTAGGGTTTTGGGCTCACCAAACCTTAACAGGCTACTGCACACCATCATGCGGGAAGGGACAGGCACCCTGAAGTCCGAACCTTCAGCTCTAAACTCTCAACACGAATCTAGACTTCCAAGTATCCTTGGTAGAGCCCTTGTAGACACAAATAAGAGCTACGTAGATCCCATTCACACGTAGTTGGGGATCGTAGTAATCTCAAGCCTTTAGCCATGAACTTGAGCACAGGAGCTCCTTGGAATTCCACGCGCCAGTAGCCAGATCATTGGGCCACCCGGCCCAGGGAGCTCAAGTACCCCCACGTGGAGGGGCAGAGGGGCTCGGTAAGTAGGTTGATACTGGGGATATCTATCACAAGGTGTGGGGATGTCTATCAAAAGGTCTACATGGGTCAGACACAGGCGTGCTACGCCACTGCAGGGATTACACAGGGGGTTAGCCGGATGTATAATGCTTGCTAGGCCGCCTCACCTTTCAGGTAGGGATGGGTGGCTTTGGGAATCGTTGGATGACAGGTTTTTTTTTTGCCTACACAAACATTGCAGGGATGTCGGATGTATAGAGGAATCTGCATCACTTAGGACTCAGGGTTTAGTGAGAAGGGTGGTCTCATCAAGACAAGCAACTTCTGATTATGTTATGGTAGAAATTTACCAAGTCGTCGTCCGAGCAGACACCAAACAAAAGCGGAAGTTTCTCTCAAGCCCTAAACATTACGCCCACTCAATAGCCGAACCCTGTTGGTGACTCCAATCATCCGCCTACAAACCTCGCGCGCTTCGCATCTTGTAGCAAGGTTATGATCACCCAACCAACTCCGAGAACACCGAGCTCCTTCCTGTGCCGCACTGCAACACGCTGCCAGCTACCTTAGAGCATTTCGGTCTGTGGCTTTTGCGCCTCTGCCGCAGCGCAATGGAGAAGGGTGTTGGATTTCGTGCAAAATGTAACAGAAATCGGTGTTGAGGGATATGCAGGGTCTTGGGTTAAGGTGCTTGTTGGCAATAAGGCGTGATGGAATGGAAATGGAACAAGGAGTGGATGCTATAGGGATCTATACTTCCGTTCGCCAGTAACAACCAGCAAGGTTGAGGACTTCAGAAATTGCGCTTGTCTTGGTACCGCTGTCGAGCACAAGAGACATTTCCCCTAGAAAAACCAAACCCCAAGCTCCTAAGCTCAGGTATCCAGCATGAAGCCTCCGCAAAGTCCTAAACTCAGGTATCCCTCCGAATATCGCTTGGTTGTGGACTGGTTCGATCGAGAGCTCCTCAGCCAGAGCTATTGGTCTAGGGCTCAAGGCTTGCGTTTTTAGAGTTTCTTGTATATAGTACTCAAAGTGCGGTTCGGTATACCAGTAAACCCCAGCTGGTTACAGTTTAGCAGAAATTCCCCGTAAGAATAGTAGGCATATCCCATACAACGTGGGTATTTGGGGCTACAGGTAGGGTTTACGGGTCAAGGTTTGGTGTTTTTCAGTTCAGGCTAAAGGGTTTAGGGCCTTTAGTTCCAGCATGTTCCAGCTTGGCGTTCTGAACGGACGGTTAGGTCTACGAATTATTTACTGGATCAATGTTAGATATCCTTTTTTTGGGGGGTATGGAGTTCCTTACATTCATGTAAAAAGGATCCCATTTTCTTCCTAGGTAATGTAGGCTAAGTTTATATAACGCCCCCAACGTTCCCCCTAGTAAAGACTGCTACCGGGTGTGGCAGTACCTAGACTTTCGGATAAGAGTTTTACCCTAAGGGTCCAAGGACCCAAATAATAGGGTTTTAGGGCCCAAATACTATATTATTAATGGTATTTGGGCCCTTCTCCCTAAGTTGCGGGTATGGTATGGATACGTCTCTTATGGGTATTGCGCGATTGACATCTGATCCCAGGATGCCCACATAGCCCAAAGTAGAGACCTTAGGCAGCCCAACCACTTCCAGCCTTGAACCTTATCTGCTTACTATTAGGGTTACTTTTACTATCATTAATACTAGTACTACTATAATTATTATTAGTACAAGTACTACTACTATTGCAAAGTGGGAACCCCAAAAATATAGCAGGAGTATCATAGGAATATACCTACAAGGGTCCTCATATTCTATTCCTACTATATTCTTGGGGTTCCCTGTTCGGGGTTCCCATTAAAGTGCCTTAATTGGTCTTGGGCACCTGAATTTCTCAGGGCACTGATGTGCTTCCTTGCTATGCTCTGTAATCAGCAAGGCTCTGAATGACCACCTTATTATGCAGGACAAAAATCACCAACTTGTCTCCAACTGTTTGAACCATTGCATGACTTAAACACGGTGTCTACTATGGTTTGGACTCAATGTTTCACCGGGCTGCGCAGCACCCTCACCTTCCGGCCCTAAGCTGCTTGATTTTGGGTTTGGGGATTTTCTTGTTCCCACAAGCCATCTTAATTTCTATGTCAATGCAGATTGTGGGTTGAGATGAGTTCGTGCATCGTGGTACCCGAACGGAAAGGGGGGGAGTCATGCAAAGTCAATCGAGCTTAACTTCATTCTGTGATTAGGTATGGCCTGCTTGACAGCATCCTCGCCCATGGAACCCATGCTGCCTGGCTTTGTGAACTCTCTCCTTGGGTGCATGGTCCTTTCCCGGGTGAAGCAGGCTGTAGTGTGGTCTCTGCTGTCGCAAGGAGTGCAAATCATGGCATCAGCAATGCTGTAGATGTAGCAGAGCTCCTGTTCTGGTAGCGTTCCCACTTACTCTTGGCCCTTGATGCATGGGTGATTTGAAAGGCAGGGTCCAACTGCATGTCCCTGAAAATCTACCAGTTGTGGACCCATGAAAAGCAAACCCAAAATCCTTCGTTGATTACCAGAAACCTGGAGAAAGACCAGCAAAAAAGGCTTGCTGTTCCTGCCCTGTGTTGACATTGGGGGCGGGGCGCACTAATTATTGGGATTTCTCAAGACGACCTCTATACAATCTCGAATAGAGACCCTGCCATAATCCGCTTATCCTCAACGTGTTTGTATTTAGGGCCCAAAGCCAGTGCCTTTTGTAGACTTGGATCGCTAGGTTTCCTACCAAAAAACCACCTGAAAGAGCTTTGCATTGATCTCAAAGGGTTTAGTGCTTAGGTTGGATTGTACCCCTAAGGTCGTACACCCGACAGGATTCCCCAATATGGCACCGTTTTAGATCGTGCATGAGCCAGTGTAGTTTTGGGTTCCTGAAAATGCTTCCAAAGCTAGGGCTCTGCGTTTATGGTTTAAGGTACCCCTGAAATGTTTCCCCAAGATGGCTCTCCAATGTAAACCTGATATGAACCAATGCAATCCCTCAGGTTCCTTGGCAGGCTTCAAACATCCGGAGGTACAACCCTAGGGGTACAAGCACAAAATCCTTGAATATAGGCCCTCGCAGTTGGGTCTGAGCCTACTTATAATACCATTCTACGGTGGGAGGAGGAATAAAGGTGTTTCAGTAACCCCAACCCCCAACAGTCAAACCTATGGTCCCCCTTACGTAGATAGTAGAATCTGGCTTTGGGTATATACTAATAATCTTAAAGTCAGATCCCCATACAGCATATTCTATCTACTAAAGGGGACTAAACCCTTAACCCCAAACCCTCAACCTCATGTTCTATCTAATTAAGGGGGGACTACCCTAAGCCCTAAACCCCAAACCCTAAACCCTAAACCCCACATTTTATCTACTTACGGGGCACTATACACCCGAACACAATTGTTGCAGTCCAGGTGGTGAAGGTGGCATTGGGCAACGACCGAGCGTTTCAGGCAGTGGCAAAAAGCTACAAGGCCTGGACTCAGACAACCACTTGAGTAGTATTTTATTTGGGGATACTATGGTACCCAATATAAAGTAAGATTCTATCCTCCTTTTGGGGTAAAGTATTTTATATGAGGAATAGAACCTTACTGGGTTTAACCACCAAAAAAACGCTGCTCACTTGGAGGGTCATGGGGACATAGTAAGTAGGTCAATAACCTGTACAAGCCATAGAATAACCCCAATGATCCCCATTAAAACCTACTTACTAAGTCCCTATGACCCTCCAAGCACGAGTGTCACGAGTGGTGCTTCTTGATGGTTGGACCAGGTAAGGTTATAGTCTTCTAATAAAAATACACTTTAACCAAAAAGAGAATATGGTTGTACTCTTTATTCCACTAGATATCCCCAAATAAATTAAGACTCCACATGAAGATCTGCGGGGTTCACACATGCGGGCAGTACTTACAGACTTCAGGGCCCAATGTAGGTAGTATTTGCGCAGTTGGATCCCGATATAACCCCTACAACCCCAGTTTCCATTTCATTTTGAATTTTATTCTGCATTTGATTCTCCAGTATTGATATTACTGTTAGGTAGTATTTGTATACTTGGATCCATCGGGGTTGCTGTTGTGCATGGCTCTAACCCTAAACCCTAAACCCTAAATGCTCAACCCATGGACCTTGGGGCGTCATGTTGAAGTTGAGAAATGCTCAAGAGCAGGCCATGCGCCTCTAACAAAGCAGTGAGGCAAGCATCAGGTGAGCCATAGTCGAAACTCCTAGTATCCCCCTTAATCAGCCCTTATAATCTAGGGTGCAGGATTTAGGGTTTAGGGATTAGGGTCTAAACCGCAAGTATCCCTCTTAAAAAGCCCTTTTGCAGTCCCCTACAAAACACCCTTTAAGGAGTGTAGACTATAGTACAGGTGATAAACTCCTAGTATCCCTCTGAATAGGCCCTATAGTAGGCCCCTATAAAACACCCTTTAAGGAGTGTAGACTATATATGTATATAAATATATATAGTACAGGTGAGACGGTCTTTAGTCATGGCCGGTTGCATTAGATGAAGCTACGGGGCATATCCTGAGGCGGCCGCAGGAGCACCCCTTCCACATTGCTAGAGGGAGATAGAATATGGGGGTATATGGGGACCTTAGTAAACTATACCAATTAAGGGGGACTATACCTAAACCCCATATTCTATCTACTTAAGGGGGAGGAATCGCGGTAGGATTCGTTTTGAGTTGTGATCTGTACATGCCCTTTCGCAATCCAGCCTTCCGTGCGCCTGCCATTGAAGTACGTACAGCACTTGGCGTCACTGCAGCGCCACTCCGACAAGCTTACCCTAAGGCTCCATGCTAGTCCTATTTATACATTTTACGGCCTAACATATAGGCGTTATTTGTAGACTTAGAGCCCAGGGTTACAGCGCCGGACAGCCAGTTCGCGAGTCTGCTGTCGCTCGCTGGGCTTAGAAGCAAACATAATGAGGCTTTGATGTATGAGTATGTCAAGGGGTTGTTTAGGCCCATTGCGTTAGGTTCCTTGTATGCTAATGGCATAACGTACTTCAAATAAACTAGAAGGTGATATTGCTAGTTATGTAAGGCCCCTTAACTTTAATCTTGAGCCCCTAAGCCTTTTGAACTCCAAACAGAAAGATATGGAACCCCAAATGGGCTTCTTATAAACGGACTGCAGTCTGTAAGGGACCCTTTTCAAGATCCACCTAAAATAGTTTGGGAGAGGGTGAGTCCATGTAAGCGCATCCCAAGTTGCCATGCCATGTGTTCATGCGGGAAGGCAAATCTAGGCAGCGGCAACTGTCCTATAGTCCTTGGGCGTTCTTGTAGATAGCATCAGTATAGCAGAGTACCCTAAACCCTAAACCTTCACTTCCTGAATCTTCCCACTTACCACGTCATGTGCCCTTGTTCTTCTCCATGAGATTCTCCAAAATTATTGCTCAACTCCACGCTTTGCGAAACCTTAGAAAGCGTGCTAAACCCTTACAAAACCCTATATCGCCTTCCAAAACCGCATAAAAGCCCCATTGGCCCCTATGCTGTATAAGTTTTGTCCCACGATTCACTATACAACCCCGCCAAGTGGTAAGTTGTTCAAGTACTTACCCGACACCCTGAACCCTAAAC